>SMSR01011500.1:9670-31438 GCA_019453355.1 Ceratina japonica | reverse complement strand
CTCGTTAACGAAATAATAATGATAATAATTATTCCGAGAGTAGCCCGTTAATCGAATATCGTATAGATATCGATGGCTGATAATGGAAAGGACACCGGACGAAAAGTATCGATACATATTGGCGTGTAATTGAATCGGGAACATTTACCCGGCGGTTTGTTATCGTTTTAATTATCATTTCGAGTGAAATCGTATTGAGTGTTCGTAATTAATTCGCTGCTGAGCGCAGCTACCATTCCGGGGATTCACGACATTGCGGTCGATAAAAACGAATGTTTACCTAAAATAAACTTTTTAAACCGGCGCGATGAATGTTTTATTTCGTGCAAAAGTTCGCGGCCTGCTTATTAAATAACGAAATTCTATTTGCCGGGATGAGAAAGAAATCCCCTCGCGGCCGGGGGATCCATCGGCCAGAGGCGATTTTAGTCCGATTTCTGTGGCACTCGCTGTCGTTGACACTCGTTTGTCACGTCCTTGCGACAAAGCCTTTGTCACAGAGAGGGAGTGCAATAATCTGGTCATAATCCCACTCCGGTCAAATTGATCCTATTAACCCATCGTCACATATTCGAGCCGACTGACCGGCCGTACGCATTCGCGTTTCTCCAATTCCCTCGTGCGACACAGCCGCCGTGTGCGTGCAACGTTGATGCGTTCGCATCGCGGTATATCGATTCGTTATAAGGGACACTATCGATTCCCCCCGTTGCACAGAGAGAAGCCGTTTCGTTAACCCCTTTAGGGACATTGCCACACACGTGTGCATTTTTTCAATTAAAATTACTCCAAGTAGGAGAATCAGATCATTTTAAGAGAATTCATTTCTAAGGAGGTGAAACTGAATAAGGATGAAAATTATATGGCCATAAACTCATATTTTGCACTATTTTTGTCTGTATTTATAATGTTCGGGACATTGCCACACACGTGTGCATTTTTTCAATTAAAATTACTCCAAGTAGAAGAATCAGATCATTTTAAAAGAATTCATTTCTAAGGAGGTGAAACTGAATAAGGATGAAAATTATATGGCCGTACACTCATATTTTGCACTATTTTTGTCTGTATTTATAATGTTAGGGACATTGCCACACACGTGTGCATTTTTTCAATTAAAATTACTCCAAGTAGAAGAATCAGATCATTTTAAAAGAATTCATTTCTAAGGAGGTGAAACTGAATAAGGATGAAAATTATATGGCCGTATACTCATATTTTGCACTATTTTTGTCTGTATTTATAATGTTCGGGACATTGCCACACACGTGTACATGTTTTAAATTAAAATTATTCCAACTGGAAGAATCAGATCATTCTTCACTTAAAAAAATTCATTTCTAAGTAGGTGAAACCGAATAAGGATGAAAATTATATTGCCGTGAACTCATATTTTTGAGATATTACTTGCGACAAATGTTTCACAACGGGGTAGTTCAGTTCCACGGGTGAAACGCGAAGAAACACGTTTCGTTTTACATGCAGACAATCCTCATGCGAATACGTAACAGGAGGAGCCATCCAGCGCACTTGGGAAACGTACGGAAATAAAAACGCATAGCGAGAAACGTCGCTAATATTCATATTTTAACATTTAACATTTCACAGTTTTAATTAATTTGGTTATGCGGAAAACGATAAGCGTCCGTTTTGCCACTGAATTTTTACATTTTTCACGATAATTACTACACCTTCGGTGCGCGTCCGCCGCGCGGGCTGCATTATTAACGATACCTTCCATTCGACTCATTCCCGTTTCGAAAGGTCGCAATTAAAAACGTCGGATCACATCGCGAAGCCGTAAAACAGCCGCCGCGTTCCCTTCGTTCTTCCCACAGTCGTGCGAAAACTGACCCCGCTTGTTTCACGTTTCCCCGATAGACGTGCGCTATCACGAATCCGTTAAGTATTAATGCACGGCAAGCGTTCGCGTTCGCGTGCCACGTCCGACGCTAGTGAAACGCAACTTTTTTTCATTAAGCTTGTATGGGCCGTAGGATCTCTGGCAGAAGTTTAAGAACTGCGGTAAAAATCTATGTGCAATATTTGATGTAAAGACGGAGGCGTGCTCCCAAGCCAGCACCAGTTTTATCGTTTACTGCGGCTCCAAAATTTCTATTTAAAATATATTGTCAAAGTACGGTTTATATTTCAATCACGGTTTTATATAAACGTGGGTCGAAAATCGAACGCGAGGGCGAGGCCCGCGGATTGTCCTCCAATTAGCGGACCTCCTGTTTTCGCCGACGTTTTTTCTCGAGGCTCGAGAGGATTCTCGGAAGCGAGTGCTTCGACCCTCTTGAGCGTCGACCCGCGCCGGGCAGGGAGAAATTTTCAGCCGGCGTTTCCGTCGTTATCCGTCGGTTTCGAAATTCTCGCGGAATTTCAGCTACGCGACGATGTTAACACGGGAAATTGAATTTTTTAATTATCGCCGCGCGCCGGCGAGCTCGATATTGAAACGAAAAATAAACGAGCTCGAATATTTTTGAAAGTAGGGTAAGTTCGTCGTGGCAGTAAATTAACGGCTCGCTTCTTATTTGCCTTGAAATTCGCGCCGATTTTCAACCGGCAGGCTGAGATACGGTCAATCAGCTTTTGCGAACCATATTTTCTTATTCCACGAACCGGGACTCGTCGCGTCAGTAAGATGAATCCTCAGACGTCTGAGCGTCCCGGAGACTGAACAGTTTCCACGGCGATATCATGCATTTCAATTAGAATCACTGTTTATCCGACGGTTCTTTGCGTCGTCAACCGCTCGGAGTCCATTTCCCTAATCCCGCTCGCAATCGTTTCCCATTTCTCATTTTAATGGAATCGTTAAATTCAGTCGTCGCGCCCAAAGGGGAATCCATCGTTGTCCTATATACACGTTTCCGATTTGATTGGCCGAGCCTTTGAAGCGACGCGCTGCATTGGCCGTCTACCCGCGTGAGAGTTAAGTGTTTCAGTGTTTTCGCTGGCGCGGCCTTCGGCTCGGCATCGATCGGGATGAATTCGTCTCTGATCCCTCGCGCGTGACGTTCGGGACTCGAATAAAGGGTGAACCGAGCGAAATGCTCGAGAGGACGGAACACGGACGAAATAGTAGGATGTAGAAGGAAGCGACGCGGCGGAAGAATCAGGGACGTCACGCGTCGCGGAACGTGTCTCCCCCTTAAATTCGATTCCACCTTCGATTCTGCGTCTCGCGTTCCTCCTCGCGGTTAACAAGGATTCACTATAAAAAACGCTGCAGCTTCTCTGTATTATCTGGTCTTTCCGCAAGGTTACTTTCTTCTGAATTCGCAGCTACAGACCGCGCCCGGGAATTAGAATTCCAGAATGCGATTCGAGCGCGTGTAATAAAGATAATACGCCCGCAGATAAGGAGCCTGTGGAATTTCAGGAATTTATCATCGACGACTGTTAGACTTCGAGTCGAAGATTGCTATGCCGTTGGGCGAATCCGAGTCGGTCTGATCCCGAGCGGATTCGGGCGCGCGGCAGATCGCCGGCTGAATTTTTCACGCGGCAGGGATGCCGGCGCGAGCTCGTTCGTCCCCGGGATGAAAAGTATTCGAAACTCGGGCCACTTCGCGTATGAATTTTTCACGTAAACTGCTTCGGCCCGGAGACGGACCTTTGAGCAATTTTCAGAACGCGGAAACAAAACGCTTTTATTTTACAAATGCGGCGGATCTACGAATTCAAAGAGACTCAATTCAAAGAGAGAATTTTTTCTGGGAGTCGATGCATCCACTTGGCACATAGAGACGATACAGTATTCATTATTAGAATATGCGAGTATTTATGCTTTTCTGGGAATTTTCAACAATTTAAAGAAACACTGCAGTAATGTGTACATATGAAATATGAAATGAGATAAAATGTAGTTTACAATATTTAGGAGAGAAAACAAATGTTTATACGCATTTCTCTAATTACGTTTGCATATTTATGACGTTCTCGTTGTACTTTACAGTAAATTTATTATGACAATTTAAAGCGTAATGAATAGTTTGTTTGTACATCAACAAGTTGTTGTTGACCATGTACAATTACTCTAATTGTGTCTCGAGGAACGACAATGCATCTTCGGATGTATGCTCTGAATTTGTCTCTCGCTATCTAGCAGAATTAACTTGCAAATGTAACTACCGATTTTGCTCGAGTAATCAGTGAAATGCGGCACTCGCGTAACGCAATGGCGCCATTCAAATGAGAGTTACGAAAGGAGTTGCATCCTCCAGATCCGAACAACAATCGAACCCGCCCTCGTACCAATAACTCTTTCACGTTGTCGCGGAAAAGCATTTTTTCGAAAGCTGTTTCGCAGCATCGTGAAGATTGTGAATCATTGCATGGAATGTAGAAATCACTTGACAAACTCACCGTCAAGTGAAATGCTTCGAAAACAAAAGATAATCTCGAAGCACAGATGTGGTTAACGATACCGTTCCCCATCTCTCTCTCTCTCTCTCTCTCTCTCTCTTTAAACGGAGAATGAATCATCCGTTAATTGCGTCGTGGTTCACGGCGACACTCCTCGTTTCCTTTCATTTCATTCTGCGTTGTATCGCTAAACGCGGATCGTTAACTCATCGTTTGCCCAAGAATCGGCATTATTGTTAACCGGTCGTTCCGGAGCCGCTCAGCTCGGGCGACCGTGACTGCGTAAACGCTTCTCGCCCGATTTTGCAATGTGCAGCTGCTCAAAACGATTCCCGAATTCCCGAGCCGTTCGGCACGCGTGTGTGCGACAAGTCAATTCCGCTCAGAAGAGTGGAATGTCTACTCATTATACAGTATAAGCGCTTCGAATATTTCCCGTCCGCTCGATATTGACAGTTCGAGAGACGGGGACAATTTTAATCCTTTACGATTTAACCTAATTTATATATCGAAACGTACTAATCGTTTATTTAACACGACGTTTATTTGGAAGTAAAACGATCGAGAATATATTAATTAATTTCTATAAACAACATGGTATCATGTGTCTATTAAACAAGTCCTGATTTGATTTGGATAATATCGTTTTTAGTTCACAATATGTACATTTTTATAATGTAATTCTTAGAACTAATTAATAAATAGAAATATTGAAAACCGTATAATGAGTAGATATTTCACTGTTTAGAACGAGAGAAATTAACATGTCGTGCACGTGCGTGTCAAACGGGCCGAGAATCGTTTTGAATAGCTATGCGGAGGAATTCCAACGACGAGCAGTGCTCGACCGGTGATGTAACGTCACGGTAACGTCATTTTAAATGACCCGTGCATAAGTATCTACTACTTACGTCAGTCGCCTCGTGATTACACGAGGAAACCCACGAAAATATACGTATAGTGGAACTTCGGTATACGACATTAATCCCCTCCTGATCTTCAGACTTACACCAAACAGGACGTATACTAAATCAATCTTTCCAATAATAAAAATGAGATTTTATTATAGATTTTTAGATTTCTGCTTAAAATGATATACTAATCTCTTGGATTTCTTGGATGCCACCNTCCAATAATAAAAATGAGATTTTATTATAGATTTTTAGATTTCTGCTTAAAATGATATACTAATCTCTTGGATTTCTTCGATGTTCATATTTCTTAACAATCTCTTTTTCTAATTATATACTTGCCGTCCCGAAAGAGTAGGACTGGGCCCAATTCAGTTTTTTATTGTTCTGCGCATCCCCCGTTCGTTTACCATTTCCTAATGCAATCCCATTCGTTGACGATAGTGACTTTTGTTTATCCTAAGCCGATCGCTGTAATCCCTACCAACTTTCAAGCTGTGCGAAATGGTCCTACTCTTTCAGAACGGCAAGTATAGTAATCTTAGTCATTTTCCTAACNTAATCCCTACCACCTTTCAAGCTGTGCGAAATGGTCCTACTCTTTCAGGACGGCAAATATAGTAATCTTAAGTCATTTCCCTAGTTTTGTGCCTCCTTTCATTTGCCTTTTCACAATCCATGATTAATCAAATAAAATTTTGCTCAAAAATCAAAACCAGCTGAAGCTTAATAAATGTTATAGAACTAGTATTGTTTAAATAGTTCTGTAGCTTGTACCCGGTTTCTCCTCGCGATTAACCCGGTGCGATATGCAGGGACACGATGCGATACGACGATATGGCCCGCGTTTGTTTATCAGTTTACATATCTGCCGGTTCCAGCTTCCGCAGGTGAGATCTTTTTAATCCCAGAGCAATTTACAACGGGAAATATTCGGCGTTGCCATTTCAAACAGACAAGAGAGATTTTCGGTATTGTTTGCGTTTTGCGTTAAATATTTGGAAACAGGCCCCGCGTTGTCTTTTCAGAAACTCGATGGATCCCAGCTGGCTTTATCTCTACGTGGAACATATTCTGATGTATTGAGAATGAAGAACGTCGGGTGATGAGGTATCGGTAACTTTTTGTCCTTTCCTTTTTTACGCGGTAACTATTATTCTTATATACCGTCGCGACGATTGAACCGTTCCGGTGAAAGGTCGGAATAATAATTTATGATGACGTTAAGTAGCTCTCCGGGTCCCAGTTCCTGTATTGGATCGCCCTGGAATTGAATCCGACTCGGCGTCCTTTGAAACTCGCGTTCCCGTAAAAATCGACCATTAATCGCGAACAGTGGCGTAGCTACAAAAATCGGGAACTTTACGCGGGCGTAAAATCGCTCAAAATATAATAGTTGCCAAAAGTAGACAAAATTAATGACAAAAAAATATATATGACAAAAAGATTTGAACTACAAACTCTATGTAAATGAGAAAACTAGTAAATGTTCTTCGACTATTTATTCATTCATTTATTTACATATTTCTTTCTTCATCTCTTTATCTACTTCATTACTGTTTCTTCATTTATTGGCGTCATTCGTAGCTTCTGCATAATGAATACTAAGATTTATTTTTACATACATATTGAAAATTCAATGTGCCCCACTAGGAGACGCACACATAAGCCGGAGTTGGCTAAGAATAATTGTTATCAGCCGTACATATACTTTTGGGATTGATTATATAGCCATAGCTGATACAACCTCAATCTCGGACTCGTCCAAAAATTCATCAGCAGAAATGACAATTTTTTTTCACGAACCTCGAATTCTATGGATTTCCATCGCGATTCTAAATCGAGGGAATGAAATCGAATTAGGAAGTCTACAAGATTAACGCGAATGAGCGTGCGAGTGACTCAGCAAATTATTCCGCGTACGTATAGAGCGAGCGAGCAACGGCGGCGGCGGAGTAATTGCGAGCGGCTTGTTACCGTCCGCGCGGCGGAGAGCTTCGATACGAAAGAGATTAACAGAAATCTGTGTCGCGAATATTTCGCTAGCTCGCTGCGCAGTGTTCTTCCACGATATAATCTTATCGAAAGTTTTATCTGAATCCCGCGCGTAATCCTATTATCTCCTACTTTTCGCGCTTAGTTACGGCCCCTCTTTGACAATCGCGATTCTAGTTAAAAGACAAGGAAACCCGGCGAGGTGCGTCCCGGAGTATCTTGTAACGCGTCTGTCCTTCGGTGCCGTTTTTTATCCGAAAGTTGTTACGCGACACGGTTTCAAGTAAACATTTTTCCGCCTAGCGCAAGTTTCATTTTTCCTGCCGGTTATTATTAGTCAATCGTATTAGGAAGCTAATCGCTTTAGCAGTTATACAATATTCTTAGATGCGGCCTTATAAAATTGATTATAGAATTTCTTACGTACAATGACGTCCATAACTCGCGATAAAATAAAATTAAATAACTTTTTTAGTATTGGATTAAATGGATTAATTTTTATTTAGGTGATAAAGAGATTTTAATTTACTAAGATGAATGGCCCCATTTCTGCTCGTTATCAGTTAAGATTTTGCTATCAACTTGAGCACAAAAACGATGTATAAATAAAAATTGATAATGAAAAGTATTATATGTATGTATATATGTTTTATTTTAGCCTTATCGGCCCTTTTTTTGCAAAAATAGGACTTGATCTTCATTTATTTTATTAATATAAAGGTTTAGAATATTAATAAAACAACCATCATGAAAGTTATCTTTATTTTATCAAATTTATTTATAGTAATTCTTATCTATAATGTTAATTCCGCGATATCCTTGTTTTATTATTATCTTGACATCAAAGACAGTGCTTACAGTTGACATATCTAATTGTATTTCCTCTAGGAATGTCTAGTGAATGAAAGTAATATGTTTAATTAATAGATTAATAGCTAGGTTAGAGTAATAGATTACCATTATAGAATTCGATTATTGCTTTTGGAATTGACTATAGCCAATACATCCTTAAAAACCAATTAATTGGTGGACTCGAATATTAAAAAAGTTATTCAATTTTGAAACGTGTACGAACATTTATGGATATATCGTCGCATATTTGTGATACAATCGCTGTTTCATTTCCGAAGACTAAACCGTCCGCGTTAGGGAAATTGCAATTTGTCTGTATTGTATAAAATCGGAAGTCTGCCTATTAAAACTCCGCGCCGATCGGACCCCACCGCGCAAAGTACCCATTCGTGATTTAACAATCCGCGACAAGCGCTCATTAAAATCTGAAACGCTGCAATTAAATTCTTACTTCGAGTATCATTGCGCAGTTTTTTCTCTCCAAACGGCACGGGCATGCATGTACGAGAAATGACGCCCGAGCAGTAATGAGTGAATGAGTTCGGAACTTCGTTATCTCGATTAAACGACATTTTTTGAAAAATAAATAAGGAAACGTTTGTACAGGGTGATCCTTTTATGTAAGAACGCGTAAATATTTCTTCAGCTTCGGACAACGACTCCTGGCCAGCTCCGGTGTTAATTTCACTTAAGAGGACAATTGAAAAACCGTCTCGAAAGGCTCGTAGGTGTAATCGGTATACGTTATCGATGCTCGGAGTGGCGTCGCATCGATACGAGGCTTGCGCAAAGATAACATCGTGAATTAGCCAATATTTGATCGATAATCAATTCACCGGCGATTGTTGGCGCAAAGTTGCCTTGGATCTCGGCTCCCTGCGTCATTCACTGACTCACCAGTCGATTTATTAATCCGTAATGGCCGTTCGAACGGCCGCCGGCGTACATTCTGATTATTTTCATAAAGGAAACTACTGACCTATGGGGAACGTTGAAACTTTCACCGCTCGTGAAATTCTGTTTTTTTTTTTTTGTTGTTTTTCATATTTCGATAAAGGTTGTTTTAAAAGTGGAACGTTTTTGATGTTTGAAAAATCGATCAACGCGATATGTGCGCGCACGATTTTACGCAAACATTTGCGAAATGGACTGTCGCTGGAAGAGGCGGAATAAAAAAAGGTTCGCGAGTCCCGCGGCGGCAAATACAATCGCGCTCACGCAAGCCGGGGATAATTCGTTTAACAACCGTCGACCTTTTCGCGTCGGCACGTTAATTACTGCCGAAAGAATTAAACGACATTTTATCGCCGGCCCTCGCCCTTCGCCGCCCGTCCGGGATCGACGTATCTTCGCTTCGATCGATCGATCGACGAAAAAAAAAAGAAAATAGAGACGAGCCAAATGGCCTCGTTTCCCTTCTCGCGCTTCCCTCGCGACTGTTAATTTCGTCGACGATTAATGCCGTCACCGGATAAAGCTGTCCTCCGGGTTTTTCGCCGAATGCAAATTCGCTGCTTGTTCCACGAATTAGAAAAAAGGAAGAAACAGGTTTGTGACGTGAAAGGCGTCAGCGGAGAACAATTTTCTCGGCTGCATTGTTGGAGCCGATGGGAGACCCACATTTTTTTAAGTGAGACCCGGTCGACGATCTCTTTTATCGATGTGGAAACGCGGTCGGAAATCGATCGTTGATCGAAAAGAATAGAAATTTAAGAAATGTAATTTAATTTTATTGTTTATAAGTTATTGTATTGCATCGACTCGAAGAAGAGACTAAAACGATCGAGGAGCCGATTAAATGCCCAGTGGTGGGAATTTCTAAAAATTGGCGACGATCGCGTTTGGATCTCGGCGACGACGGGACAGCGCGGCACTTCACCGATAAGGTGTTCGGGCACTCGAGAAAAGACGCGCCGCGACTCCTCAACTTCTAATGAAAAGATGTAGTACTGTGTCAAGTGCTCTCTTGGCTCCGGCTTGGCGAGAGGACACGCTACCACGTCAACAGTTCCCAATTTTCGCTGCACGCGTACACAAGCATATGTGCCGACCCCGCGAAACGCGAAAAGCTCTTAACCCGTTCGAAACCGACGACGTATCGAAAAAAAAGCAAAACGAATTTATATATTGTCCGGTTCGTGCCGATTTTTTATGGGCGGATTAGCTGAAAGTGCTGAGATGACTGAGCTTTGACTATATACGTACATACATATATGTATAGTATATGGGATTTTAAGCACTTTTATTCCAGAGAGGAATTGTTTCGAATAAAATAAAGTAAATATGACGGAAATTCGGAAGTCACAGTAGACTTTGAAACTGGGACTGGTTTGGAAGCACACGTCTATCTTTACATCGTGGTTTCATTTTTTTTTCGAAGAAATCTCATACTCGTAGTTATTTAACTCGCTTTACGTAGTAAGGCAACTACTTTAATGCCATGGCACTAATTTCATCGGGAATTGCGATAACGTGGAATCTGTCGATCCACTTTACGGCCGATTTTTCCTTCGTAAGTCAGCCGCGTGTTTTCAGCTTCATCGGCGAGAACAGGCGGTGGCGAAGGATTTGTTTGGAAGCCCCGCGTTGCAAAACCGTCGCGTATCGAAAAGGCTTCCCCGACGCATCCGTCTGCCGCGCTTAACACATTCAATTACCCCTTTCGTGGGTCACGAACGTGGGTCACTAGTCCTCCTCCCGTCGTTTTTAAACGGCCAGGTCACAACTCCGCTCGATGTTCCTTGCGATTCATCGCTAACTCGTTCGAGCAAACAAAGAACGCGATATTTCTTCCTCCCGGAATATCGACGCTCGTGTCGTTTCTGTTTGTTCACGGCAATGAATTATCTCCGCCGTTCCATCACGCTTGCCATAACTTCGCGACGACGGAATTTTTCCGCCTCGAATTTCTCACAACGGTGATTTCAGATTCAATTAATTGAACGAAAGATACGGTTAGCGCAGACTCTATTGTTCCCTCTCGCATTATCTACTGCTACGCGAAATTTCTCGCGGCTAATTATGAATTCTTCTCGCTATCGTAATTCCCAGTTGTTCGCGATTAACGTAAATGACCTTTCACCGACGTCCGACGCGATGCCGACCCTCCGATAGGAAACCCGCGCGCACCTGGTGACCATTGAATGCTGCAATAATTTCGCAATAATTCAAAATCCAGTCTTCAAAGTGGCACGCTCATTTGAATAGAAATTGCGAGCTTATACGCTCGTGAACGCTTCCATTTGCGTCTCCCACGCGGAAACGTGCATAAAGAGGGAATCAAAGAACGCGGATTTTTCCTGGAAAATCGTCAGTACGTTTCGCCCGGCTGTATAGCTGCCGGCGTTAAACGTGCACACATAAAACTAAAGACAACTGTGCGCAGTTCGCGGAAGTTTCCATACCCGGAAATCGCGTGCCTACACGTGTACACGTCAGTAAATGCACTTCCGCTTTAGTTCTTTTCTTTAAAGATATATTGGCTACCAATCCCAAAAGTGTATAGACCTGCGTAATTCATGCACATGATCTATGCATACACGTGTACCTCAGTTATATATATTGTTACAAGATATAATAAATTAAATTCATCGACTGCTATTATATTATTAAATAATGGAGATGGTATCTTGTTCATGTACCGATCATTTTCACAGATAGTAGAAACAGGTATACAACAATTGACAGGTTTAATGTTAATATCTAGTAAATAATATTTAATGAACAGTGAACATACAAACGCGTGTAGATGAAGGGATGCTCAATGGTATTCATTCGTCGCGCGTTCAACGAGGAATATTAATAGAACGAGATTGGATATCTCATCGGAATCGGTATAAACGCGAGTCCCCAATTCCTCCTGACTCGCGATTGATTCCTCGCCTCGAAATGGGATTCTAGGCCGAGAGATCTTAATTAAAAAAAAAAAAAACCTCTCTCGCTCCCTTTGATCGCTGGCAAAATTGTATTTCATAGGTGGAAAACCGTTTTGAGGAAAGCTTTAGCGATCGGTGCACTCTAGTGCACTCGGATCCGGTCCCGCCGCGGGGAACTCGGTTTCCCGTGGACCGTAGGGGCGTTTTCAGCGGGAAGCCCCGCGGGGCGTAGCGGGGGCGCGCGGGGGCGCGCCTTGCTCGAATGTGGAACATCGATTGACCGGTGAGCCGTGTGTGAGGTCGTTTGTTGTTTAATAGAAAGCCGGCTAGATTGGGGCACGGGGCGGCCGGTCGCCGGACGCGAAACAAAGCTTTCCTACTCTGAAAGCTCGCCGCGACACGGCGCGTCCCACGGTGACACGCGGCGAATGAAAGTCGGACTCTCGCTAGAGCTACGGGGGTGAGTTTCGCGGCGAGGCGCTCGGTTTACCTTTTGACTCGCCTCTGAACAGGGCCAATTACGGGACAGGGTAATCGAGACGCGGCCTCCTCGCCGTTAATTCGTCCGGTTTCATTTATTCTTCCGTCGATTTCGATCGGCGAGAAAATTGCATTCCGGCGACGAACCGCGGCCGTTCCGTTCTAAATCGCAGGTGATCGTAGAACTCGTCGCGGTCCCGACGACAACGATTCATCGAATTTCGTTTGATTCGATTTTGTTGTCCGATCAACGCGGGGACGACAGATTTGTATTTCTATTTTTTTTTTTTTTTTTTTTATAAAGCGAGAACTCGTTCGCCAGCGGCCAGTTCCCATTCATTTCCAATTCGGTTTAATTAAACTTTGTTACGTTTCAACTTTTGAACAGTCGAGAGTACTTTTTTAACGGGACGAGCATTGGTTTCCAATGGGATATCTATTAATCGAATTGAGGCGCGCTTTCGATTAGTATTTCGATTTCCGATGAGTGTTCCATCGAAGATCCCTCTTGTACCATTCTCGTGAATTTATTCGTCGTTTTCAGAAGGAGGAGTTCTTCTGGAGGAAATATTTTTACGAAAGTTCCACGGATTGTTTGCGTGCAAAGCGGACGCAATTATAGAACGACGGGGCGGGAGGGGGGGTTTGTTTGAGGGAGCAGCGATTGTTTGAAGGTATGATTTGAGTCTTTCTCCAAATCAATTTGCGCTCGTTGTTAATGCATATTGTAGACTGGTAATAGATCTAGTAATCGCAACAAACAATTTCCGGATAATTTCCACGAATTAGGCTTATCGAGATCGAATAAATCATCGGACGGTGCCTCGCCGTGAAAGATCGATGAAAGGACGCAACGAGATTTCAACTGAACCCGGGTATTACAGGTCGAAAGCCTTTCCGGCGATCGTTTCACGAGCAGGGCCGTGGAGNATTTCCGGATAATTTCCACGAATTAGGCTTATCGAGATCGAATAAATCATAGGACGGTGCCTCGCCGTGAGAGATCGATGAAAGGACGCAACGAGATTTCAACTGAACCCGGGTATTACAGGTCGAAAGCCTTTCCGGCGACCGTTTCAGGAGCAGGGCCGTGGAAAGGACAGTCACGCGAGCTACGAATAACGACCTGCATCCGGAAAGCGCAATTATAAGGAGGTGATAAAGATTGTACGAAACACGAGCTTTCGAGAGGCGGCGACGGCGACTGTCGTTAATTCCTTAATCTGGGTCACGGAAAGAGACGGCTCGGCCCCTTTGCCGGGGGTAACAACGGGGCGGCTGGCTGCGCGTTTAATTAAATCGTCAAAATCGCGATTTTCGCCGCTCCTCCTTTTCGACCAGGATTATTTTTCTCACGAACCGTTCGGCCGTAAAAAGCTTCGCAGGTGGAAAGCAGATACGAGGTCGGCGGAGTTTTCCTCTAGGAAACTTTTCTCGAAACTCGAGACATTCGCGACAGTTTCGAAAGTTCAATTTCTCCGCGATCGATAACGCACGGAAATCGTTGGAAAAAGGAGGACGCGGGACGGGAAGTTCGCGGGAACTTCGGCGACAGTTGCGAGGCCCGATGCAATTTCTGCTCGCTTCTTCTTCTTCTTCTTCTTCTTTCTTCGCCCGCCCTCCCCCAACACCCGTTGCCGATCGACGAGCTAGAAGTTCCGTCCGGCTCTGGGTACAGGCGAGATTCGATTTCGAATGCATTTTCAAGGACGGTGGCGGTAAAAGCGGAGGACCCTTTACGGCCGATTAGCCCGGCGGCTTTTACCTTTGTGCTTGGAATAGACCGAAGCATTAACCCTTTCGCGGTGAACCGCGGTTAAAGCGATCCTCCGAGAACGTCGCCGCAACGCGCATCGGCGATTTCTCCCGTTCCGGCGAACCGTTTTCGACGAGGGGTCCTTTGTTCCCCGCGTTACCTTCGATCCCGCGCGCGCCGGAGAGAGGCGTCAAATATTTTATTAGAAAACACCGAGAATACACACGGCCGTGACCCCGCGGGACGTGTCCGAGTTCGATCTCACGGCGGACGCGGGGCCTCCGTTTAAAATCGATCGGACCGGATGCGTTCTTAACGCGCGCGCCGGCAACTTGGCAGGGTAAACATCGGAATCCGCTCGGCCGATCGATGCCCATCCTCCTCCTCCTCCTGCTCCACATTCGTCAAGGTTCCGCCGGTTCGTCGCGCTTAACCCGCTGTCATAAAAATGCTAATTCGTCCCGTTGTGCAATTTTACTTTGCTCAGGCGTTGATAAGAACGCTATTCAGACGAGCCGCGACCGGCTCGGGCCGCCGCTGCTCGTCGTCGTTTCCACCGTTCCGCGTCTCTGTTGATTCAACCGAGCAAACATTACGGATGGAACGACACGCTCCTCCTCGCGCCTCTTCGATCCGTTCCCGTTTCCGATGTTCATCACATCGACTTATGTAAATGGCATCTCGAGTTTATTCCGCGACGCTGCGACAGCTACCGATCAATGAGAAATCTTAGCGAATTCAGAATCAGGATTGCGAGCTTTCACAGTTCCCTGTCAGATTATTCTGTCACTCCTTA
This sequence comes from Ceratina japonica, assembly GCA_019453355.1. Lineage (NCBI taxonomy): Eukaryota > Metazoa > Arthropoda > Insecta > Hymenoptera > Apidae > Ceratina > Ceratina japonica. The sequence continues at coordinate 16,396 of SMSR01011500.1, read as the reverse complement.
AGGATTTATTGGCTATACAATCAATCCCAAAAGTGTATGTACCATCGTGCATATACGTGTAGCTCAGTTACATATATATATATCAGTATGTCAGACTTTCTTTAAAGTCCATGAATGATGACTTTTTTTCTTCATCATCCTTCATTTTCCTGTCGCCTTAGGAATTTCATCACCGATCTAATATACGCACGCAATAATAGTCGCACTTCCTCTCGTAACCTCAGGTGGTCGAGTAGATCCATCGCGTCGTGACCACCGTATACTTAGCGCACTAATGAAAAATGATTAGTGACAAATGTATGGATAATTTAGGGAAGAATTTAGGGAAATTTAGGGAATGAGTTGTAGAATTTTGGGAGTCCTAATTAATTAGTTATAACAAAAACAAAGTAGACCGTCAAGATAGCGGAAAGGTAATATTTTTGACAAATTCGTAATTGCAAATAATGTAGAATATTTTAGGGAAGCGATCCCTATCGTTTTTATAATTTAGGGAATCCGAAAATAGTTCTTAATTAGTGAATAAAGTTTCATCATTTCACTGCATCACACTATACCTAAACTCGATTGTCAGGACAATGAATAATTAATATATTCTACTGGTTCTTCAACTGCAAATAGTATAAAACAATTTGGGGAAACGATCCTTACAGTTTTTCTAATTTAGGGAATCCGAAAACAGTTGTTAATTAGTGAATAGAGTTTCATCATTTCAATGCAACACATTATACCTGAACTCGATTGTCGAGATAGAGAAAAAACAATCGATTTTAGGTATAGCGAGTTCCATTGAAATGATGAAACTTTATTCACTAATTGACAACTGTTTTCGGATTCCCTAAATTAGAAAAACTATAGGGATCGCTTCCCTAAATTGTTCTGTATCATTTACGATTGTAAATAAAGAAGAATTTTGTTTTCTCTCTATCTCGACAATCGAGTTTAGGTATAGTGTGATGCATTGAAATGATGAAACTTTATTCATTAATTAACAACTGTTTTCGGATTCCCTAAATTATGAAAACTATAGGTATTGCTTCCCTAAATTATTCTGCATCATCTGCAATTAAAAATTTTTCAAAAATATTACTTTTCTGCTATCTTGACGGTCTACTTTGTTTTTGTTATAACTAATTAATTAGGACTCCCAAAATTCTACAACTCATTCCCTAAATTTCCCTAAATTCTTCCCTAAATTATCCATACATTTGTCACTAATAATTTTTCATTAGTGCGCTAAGTATATGGTGGTCGCGTCGTGAAGGGTCGCTGGAAGGGAGTAAGGGAATTGCGAGTGACGCAAAGAGGTCGATGATCCTGTTCTTTATGGGATCGCCGGGGTATAAGTTCCGCGGCAGGACAGACGGCGCCAGGCTCTGTCTCCTCGCCATTAGGGAAGCCTACGTCCCGATGCAAACGCGAGACACATCTTTCTTTCGAGGAGGCGTCGAACGGGTGGTGGCGCGTCGCTACGCACCCCCAGCGTCGTCCGCGAATCATCTTGTTTTTCGAAACTTCCCGATCGGGGTTGCGTCCTTGGGCGTCCGCCGCCGCCGCCGCCGTTCCCGTTAGCCCGGGGTGCGTCCCAGATTTTCATCGATACCATTGCTTATTTTTAGATCTCCACGGTATCGGGAGACGGTATTATTCGTACATCAGCAACCGTTTCGTCTCCCAGGCTTCGCCACCCCTCGCTTTACGATCCTATTAAACGTGACCGAGTCCTCCCTCCCCCGCCTGTGTTTCCTTACGAGTGATCTAATTTCGTCGCATCCCCCGGACCGATTTCTATGACGCACGCCACATTTCTCTGTAGACACGTGGCGTACCCCACGTTTTCGTACCTCGCGCCGGTTTCATAACCCCGACGCGTATGCGCGTGACGTTTAGAAGGCGATTCAATGTTCGTGAATGAATAATCGGAATTCCCAACGTTTTAGAATAAAAGTTAGAATTAATTAAATAAATCGTTTCGTTTTTATACTTATGATTGTTATTTATTTCGGTTGTAGCTGAATGAGGCTCATGGAACCCTTGGGTGTCGCACCGGACGTGGTGGAGACGGCCGCTTTGAAAAGATGGTCCGACTTCCCGGTCCAGCACCGATTTACGGACTATAGCAATTCCGTTGGGGAGCCGACGCACCATACAATAAGTCCCTTTCCGTGTCAACCGGCGCTCAACAACAAGCTTGCCTTATGGTAAGTATTTTTTTATAATTATACCTCAAACCCTTACGCAAAATAAAGCGTTCGCTCTGTGAATGTAGGAAATGAAATCCAAATAGCAATACCTTCTCCAGTGAAATTTTTTATATTTTCTGAACATACAATTCTTCCATATATGCATAAAATTCGCAGTGTATTTGCAGTCTTTTTTTTTTTTTAATTCTCGTTGTTATATGAACAAGCATTGAGTATTGAAATTCTATATTTATTCACATAAATGACGTTACGTTTCAGGACCGGAGACATCTCTGTCCTGCAAGTGGACGCGGTGGTGAACTCGACCAGCGAGACGATGGACGACAACAGCGAAATGTGCCAAAGAATATTTGCCCGAGCCGGTTCCGCGCTCAAGATGGAAATATTTAACGAGATCAAAGGTATGTACAGATTCATGAACGTCAAGTATCGTTTCGCTTCACGTCGGATTAATCTATTAATCTTCGCGCAGAATGCAAAACCGGCGAAGTAAGAGTGACGCAAGGCCACGGGCTACCTGCGCGCTTCATTATTCATACGGTTGGACCAGTGTACAACGTTAAGTACCAGACGGCGGCTCAAAACACGCTGCACTGTTGCTACAGGTAAATTCCTATCGATATCAAGTACCGTAGAGTGTGCACCGAGAAATACTGTGTGGAATATGTTGGAAATAGAATATTTTGTGCAACGATGTATAATTCAGTCTCTGTCTGTTTGTAGGAATGTTTTACAAAAGGCACGGGAGCTTGGTCTGCGCACTGTTGCGTTACCGGTGATCAATTCCGTGCGGAGAAATTATCCTCCAGATGCGGGAGCGCATATTGCCCTCAGTAAGTATCCTCGCCGTCCAGATAGTCTAGAATCGAGAACAGTTCAGTTTCCATTTCTCTCCCGTATCTTATTTGGTAAAATATAGAAAATGGAAAATGTGTCATAGCAATAATCATTTGAAATACGTTACTTTAGATTATTCAGGTTCTACTAAAAAAATTGTATCTCAATTTTCTATAACGCGAAACGTGTTAACTGTGTTATACGGATGTCCACTGAACAGAAATCACCGTTAAATCATTATTGAATCTCGCAAGGAAGTACCTATTCCAAGAACAGACATGTAAAACCGTTTGTTGCTGCAGGAACGATCAGGAGATTTTTAGAACAATACGGCGATTCCATTACGTGTATCGTGTTCGTTCTGGAACCGTGCGACCTCGGAATCTACGAAGTCCTGCTACCACTTTATTTCCCGAGGAATCTGGCAGAGCAGGACAACGCTTGCTGGCAGCTGCCGAACGACATAGGCGGAATGGACGGCGAACCATTGCTCCCCGATCGACAAATCAGAATCATCGACAATCCTCAACACGCTTTACACGGTAACAAAATGGAACGATCTTGTATTCACCGAGAATGTCTACTCGTTTCTTTTATATATATTTTCGGTTCGTTTGTTATAGGTGATGAGAGCGTGGAACTGTCCACGCAGTTGGAAACGTCTGTCAGTATCGGCGAGCACGCGTTCGCGCAGATGCAGGGCGACTTGGATCGGCAAAGACTTCTTGGGGAGAGGCCGCCGGCCGATCCGCTCGCGGATATCATGCTGAAACAAATGCAGCAAAAAGAAAGGTACACTTGTTTAAAAAATGTATTTTGAACTACTATTATTACTATACTACTACTACTAGGCTAAAAAATGATATCGTTTTTTATAAATGTGGGAAACTATATTTTGTTCGATGATACTTTTCGTTCGATTGTTTAAATTTTCCTGGCAAAATGAGACGTCGGTAAGAGGATTTCTCAGTTACCGAACACAGATTCCTTCGGTACCGATAATTGCTACATGGCCACGTTTCATTCATCGAATATCGTGCCATTGACGTAGGGAAACGCTATTCCTGGAACACCGCGTAGTACGCTTGCGTACGCTCGATTCATTTTTAGTGGTTTTACTCAATTATATGGAATTAGGTCAGTTCTACAATTCTGACTTAGACAATAAAAATAGACTTCTGTCAATTTCTACGACAGTATTTTAGTAGTAAAGTAGAAATTGATTAACTTCTTATATCTGTCCATAATTATTCCGTTTGGCTCTCGATTGCAATCAATAAAATTCGTTTACTGTGTCTTTCTAGTATGTTAATTTTAACTCAGAACAAAATTATTTCCGCTGCTATCGAAAGTAAGAGGAAGTGACTAAATGTGATGCGCACGCTTTTTAAGGCTTTTGCCTTTGGGCATCAGATGCACGCCTTAAAACTTTACAGGTGACTCAACGAATTCCGGACTGACTTTGCCTTGCACGCATGCATAAAAGATGTCACACGTTCTTCGTCTCTCTATCTTTAATGTTTCTCATGCGTCATCATGAGTTAGATTTATACGAATATTTGCTACATGTACGTGCGAGTTCGGTATCTCTTGAGTCATTCACATATTCTGCTTGTCATTTTTATCTTACTTTCAGAAGTGGTACTAATGTTAGTGTTTACTTCAAAGCATAAAAAAGTTAGATCCATGGAATATATTCTTCACTTTGTAAACTCAGTTATAGAAAGTCGAGAAAAGCTACGATTTTATAAATTTCTAATGAAGCTCGTAGCGAGTTTAATTAATTGTAATCAACTGAAACGATGACAGTCTGTCCACGTGTCTTAAAATCGTATAAAATACCGATTGAAAAGCGGAATTCATTCTATCTTGTTTACCTTGACGCGAATTCGATGATGCTCACAGGTTTACGACCCCGCTGCCTGCGTCATTCATATAATTCATGCGGCTTATCACGATGCTGCGATAAACGAGATAAGTGCAAAGTTCGCCGAAGAATCTCGAGATTGTTCGACGCGGCGAAATCAGTTGGCCTGGAGTTTCGCAAGTTGGCAAAAACCAGGCGTTGGAACTCGAGCGTCTATTGAAACCCAATACAAATTTTTCCACCTACATTCGTGCTCTAAATTTCTAGATAGACTCCTATACGATACAGTATTTTTATAACATGTTTTTCTTCGGAACAATGTAGTTCCCTTGTTTTTCTTATCTCTCAACTACGTTCTGTAGAATTTTTCTATCAGCCGTACGTCCTTGGCTAAAAGTTCCCAACTTCGACTACAATATTTCAAAGTTCGCACGTCACACGACCAGACTAGATACACGGAAAGTTTGTTTTGTACAGGTCCGCTAATGCCGGTAAACATTGCTTTAGGCATCCGTAAATAATGGAACATCTGGCGCCATCAGCTATTGATCTTTCATACGTTTCGCAAAAGATAATTGCGGCACTCACGATTGTCCGATTTTCGTTTCACTCCTTGTCTCGTTCCTTTCTTTAATATTTACTTCTTCCTCGCCGAGTGAACGCGTTGACTGAGTAGCGTCATTACTCGGAGTGCTTCGAATCGGTCGTTTCGTTGAAAGAACGCCTTGAATCCGTTCCGATCGAGGCCACGGTCGCGAAATCGTGAACGCGTATACAACATTTATGGCTGGACGTTTCTGCTCGTGATTGAACGTAGTACGAGCTGCCTGTTTTACGTACAGCCGAGCCACGCATTCCGGCTCTGTTCATCTCATAAAAACAGACCCTCTCACTCCCCTTTTTACGTTCTTCGACGTTTGCAATTCACGGTCGCCACATTTCTACGTATTACGAACGTTGCATCGAGAAATTGGAAGAATCGCGCTTTCTATTTTCGGCGGAAGATGTTTACCCGCCGGTAGATTCAATGAAAGACCTATTCACGTTTCGCGATTAGATCCTCTGGCGTTAGGCACGCGGTAATATATTCTTAGATATCGAACAACGTCCTATTTTCGTTTTATCGAAATCGCGTGATTCGATACAATTGGATAGGAAATCGATGAACAGCAAATCCTATCCGCCGATTCGAACAGTCGCACGCGTTTCCTCCGACGAAGAATCATAGCCGGAAATCTTCGTCGCAATAAAATGGAATGCGATAAACAGATTTTCGATTTGTTTCTTGTTACTCATCGATACTATCTTACTACTTCTACAATTTTATTCCTCTATTATATTCACTACTCTTACATACTATCCTACATAATTATTTAAGTAAGTTTGTTTATAACCCGAGAGAGGGAGAGAGAGACAGGGTGTACATAAGTACTGCCTCTATCTAATCTAACAAGGCTTCTTATAATTTCTTTTTAAACTCTGGCTAATTATAACTTTGTTTAACCCTTATCTTCCGATATTGCTTTCTCTCCTCCTTAACTATCTCACATCTCTCTTTCTAAAAACAATCATTATTCCATGCTCAGCTCATTGAAACAACTCTGAAACGCAAAATACAATCTCTTTCCCAAACTACTAACTCTCGATTAATGTCCTATTATCTCGAGGCATTCGAAGCCGATCATCAAAGACCTATCAATTTCTTATCGAGTTATGTCACTGTTGCACCAGTTTAAGTACCTGTAAAACCACGGAGATCGTTTGAATACTCTCGGCGTTGATCGGTGCAGCCGAAAAGCCTCACCGAGCAGGCGCCGC
>SMSR01011490.1:0-31070 GCA_019453355.1 Ceratina japonica | reverse complement strand
AAAGACAAAACGTAACCGAATATATATTTAACGAGCATGAAGTTCGGGCGGCGAGAAGAAATTCAGGGAACGAGTTCTCTTCACTTAATCGGTATAAAGTTTGCACACTGACAGACGTTTTTACATTTCTGAATAGCGTGCAAGTAAGAAACTGCTTCCTTTCGTAAACACTCGCAAGCACTCTGGAAACTTTCCGCGTTAAGCAATCCGTGTTGCCGCTGTAGGAACGGCGGCGTGCCGTGCCGCGCAGCGCCGTGAAAAACGGCGTGCAAAGGCGGCAATTGCGACAGAGCCTGTTTCGAGATTCACTTAATCGCTGGGCCTTGGGGGCCTAGACCCAGTTACTCGAATTGCATTAGATGCCTCGCTCGAATCGTCCTTCACAAATGCATGCGTGTAAAAACTGTTTGCCTAATCGGACGTTTGACGTGGACGCTATCACGTGGCACCGATATAATCAAAATTAACGACGTAACGCGGTCACTGTGTTAGCGACACTTATATTGTGAAAACGTAGAAGAAAGTATTTGGCAATTTGATGATTTAGACCGGTGGAACGATCTGCGAAGACGGCAAACAGTATCGACTCATCGTTCCACGGTGTGTAATAAGGTGAAGTTCGTAGGAGCGTGATGCGAAAACGCTCGGACGAGAATGAGAACGGGTTTGTCCGGGGCTCGCCGAAAGGGAACCGTACCGCACCGAAGCGCAAACCCGCTGTAAATACACGCGTTCGCGCGTAAACCACTTTTGATGTATGTATCGCACACTCTACGCGCGAAGAAATTAAACACGAGATACCTAACTTTTTTAAATACATTTCAGAGAGCAGATAATAAATTTAAGAATCGACGTGTAAATTTCCGCAATAAATTAAAATTCGCTTGTTTTTATAAAGTATGTAATTTAAAAATAGTCGGCGCAGGAGAATAGTGAAAGACATTGCAGAATTTTTCGGGCACATAACGAATTCACTAAATAAAAAAAAATAGTGCAGCATCCATATTCTGTACTAAATATGGATGCTAATCTCTACAATATTTCTCTGTAAATTTTATAATGGTGATAAAGCGTAATGAACGCAAATATTTATTAGATCTCATTTTTTTTTCGTTCAAATTGATGCGGTAAACTTTGGGACCTGTGAATATCTACAGACGCAGTGGAATGTGTGTCCCACGATTACGTATATTGCACAATGGAGCATCGAAATCTACTTGGGCGCATATACAATTGCGCTTTCGTTCTTTCACCTTCTGCATGAAAATCGCGATGACGCCCGCATGCAACGCTTTCACATTCAAAAAGTGAGCACCCATATAGTTGATCAAATAAAATCTGTTTACGTAATGATACGAAATTTATATTCGTTTCTCACAGTCAACATTCTCGTAAAAACGTCCTAAGCTTCTTTCTACTAGTATATTATCTCGATTTTTCTCGATTCTTCAGGATAGAAAAGAAGACTCGAGCTTCTATTCTAGAAGGGGTACGAAGCACAAGGCGCTCTTATGGGAACCCTGCTCACGCATTCGAAGAAACGAGAAATAAACATAATTTCATTGATCCACGAATGCGAATATAATACTATTCTCGTTTTCATTTCTAAGTGATTAGCTCGAGAACGTGTAAAGCTTGAAACAAATATAAGAACTAATCGCGCTGTAGAATAATATACCGGTATTTATAGTCGTTACTTACTTTTAAGATCGTCTTAAGCATTCGCTATCCCTGTCTATCCTACATGTTCAATCCTCGTCTTATATAGGGAACAAAGACTTAATCAAATGCTAAGGCGACTTTAAAAATAAGTGCTGACTCTGAATATCGACTACAGTGACAGAATTAAAATAAAACTCACCCTCAAGCTTCATGCCAACTTCGAGGCACTTCTGAAAACGGCAGTAGGGGCACCGCTTCCGTTGCGTTTTGTCGATGTGACAGGACCTCTCGGCGACGCAGGTGTAGACCTTCTTGTTTTGGACGGTGCGCTTGAAGAAGCCCTTGCAGGATTCGCAGGTGAGTAGCCCGTAGTGATAGCCGGATACCTTGTCGCCGCAGACCGGGCAGAATTCTTCTATGATGATGATGTCCTTAGTGTCGGCGAACTCGGACGGGCAGGGCAACGATCCGGTGACCACGCCAACCCCGACCTGACCCATTCCCGGGTGACATAGGGAGCCAGTTGGTAATGAATACGTGGTAGTCGTTGGTATCGCGACATTGCCGCTTACCGTAGCGGAGCTGCCGCCGCTCCCGGCGTCTCCGGACGCGCCGCCGCTGCCACCACCTCCGCCGGCAGCGGCGTTTCCTGCGGTGGGTCCGCTGCCGCCGGCACCACCCGCGCCACCCCCGCCGCCCGCTCCGCCGGAACCGACCCCACTGCCCCCGGTACCGTAACTGCTGCCGCTACTCTCGAGGGCCGTCGACGTGCCGCAGCCACCCCCGGCGCCGTTCGCCGTGCCATTGTTGCCGCCGTTACCTCCGGCGCCGCTCCCGGCTCCTGTTGGCGAGAATAGACACGTGTACACCTTCTTGTTGGTGCAAGATCCGATCTCGAGCGCCGATGACGGGAGGCAGCAACCGTTGTTACCGTTGCCGCTGTTTCCACCGCCGCCTCCGCTACCACTGCCGCCCCCGCCTCCTCCACCGCCGCCGCCGCCACCACCTCCTCCTCCCCCACCGCCCGTCGGCGAGAACAAGCACGTGTATACTTTTTTATTACTGCACGGCGAATTGTTTCGTTTGAAAAACCCTTTACACGACTCGCACGTCAGCAGCCCGTACTGATAGCCGGACATTTTGTCGCCGCACATCGGGCACCTCTCCTCCAGAGAGGTCGAGTCAAAGAACGAGGCATCGAAGCTGGAGATACCGCCCTGCTGCGCGTGAGCCTGCTGACCGTGCATAGACAACTGTTGCTGCTGCTGTTGCTGCTGCTGCTGCTGCTGTTGCTGCTGCTGCTGCGGCTGCGGCTGCTGCTGCGTCTGTGGCTGGTGACACATGGCCGTAGGTGGACTTTGAGCGCAATTGCCGTAACCCGAGGAACCGTATTGCTGCGGCGCTTGTTGCTGCTGCTGGCCGGCACTCGCCGCGCCTTGGGGACTACCCTGAGGGCTTATGTGGAACGGCGACATATTCAGCGATATATGCAGGCCTGGATGATCCATCTCCACTAACATATCACCCTTGCGCAAGTACCGCACGGAGGAACGTGCTTGTCGCGTCTCGGTTCATATATGAATTGTCTGACTTTGATCACCGTGGCGGGTACATGTGACGGGCTTGGTTTTGTCAGTGCCGTGTAAATGCGATAGAACAGCGGTGGTTTTTTTAGCCTCTCTTTCCAGTTGCACCGCGTAACGGTGCACGTCGCTCAAGGTCGTAGTACTCGCGTGTACTATAGTACGACCGGCTGCGTACGATGGTATCAGTAACACTGACGATACGACGACGACGACGACGACGACGACGACGACGACGACATACAGCTCCGAGAGCAAACACACTGTTATATATTCCCTTGGCACGGATGTTTAATATCGATCACCAGTCACGTTTTTCTACGGCACACGTTTACGAAAAAAACCATCGCGCACCACCGCAGAAAATTAATTTCCCCTTCTCAACCGAAGCTACTACGTCCGAACCATTGTAATGGCAACGAAATATGCGTCCGTTGGTATTGCGCGAAAAAAAAAAAAGAAATTGTCGGTTATCACTGTCGCATGCCTTTTCGCTAGGTCTTCGTAATTGGCCGCGGAACCACAATTTGTATCTTTCCCCGGCCACTGATAGCGGAGAATGTGACACGGACCGTATAACAACGATCACAGAACACGAGGTCCGGAGTTGGCCGTCCACGCGAGGCGGTGAACAATTTCGATCTGGATCACCGACGCGGGGGGAAACAATCGGATCGTTGTTTCGCGAGACGCGCGAATCGCCGGTAACGTTATCGAACGATCACACATGCGCGAGATCTAAGTTTGAGTCACGGCGGTTGACACTAAATAATCGGCACGGTGTATCGACAGCGCGGCAAGGCGGATACGAGTAAACGCGCACACACTGCAATCCAAGTATATATGTATTGTATATCCGTGGCGAAAAGACAGGGGATGCTTGAAATCCCGTGAAGAGGTAGACGACTACGTTGGACTGAAGAACGAGAAAGAGAGAGACGATGGGTCCAGTCGTGGGGTCGTACGACTTGACAGTTCGGCTATCTGCTCGTGACTAGTTAGTCCTCTTGGCTCGTTGCTTTCCCGAAGGGCCCTTCCCCTACCCCTGCTCGCCCTACCGTCGGCATATGGAGGTAGAATCGTCTCGTGAGACACGGCACACGTCGCCTATATCCCAGTGGCAAAATCCGGACGACAATCACGAGCGGCGAACGCGAAAAAAGAGCACGAGCTGGCGTCGGCCGTTTCCACGTTCTCCCTTTCGATCCACGCCCGGCTGCTGGACCCCCCCGCGAACGGATATCAGATATTCCGTTGCGTCGACGGTAAATACCAACACAAGCTGTTGCGGACAACACTCCGCGCGTCAACGGCGGCGGTAACACGGTTTACAAAACAAATTACGGCACGGCATGGGCACTCTCTGGTCGGACGCGGTACGACGCGGCGACGACGACGCGCTTTGCCCGGTTTATAACACAGATACGCGCTTCACCGTGACACCGTCCGGAGTAAAATAAAATTGGCAGAACCGGGAGAACGGCGAGAGGCGCGCACACACCACCGTCGCGCGTCAGACTCCCTTGGGTTGTTTCGGTGGTTAATAGAGTAGAGGAGAGGAGAGAAGGAGAGCGCACGCGTGTCCCTTTACCGACGGCCGCGGGTCGAGTGTGAGACCGCGAGTAGCGAGAGAGCGAGAGAGAGACGGTCCCCGTCGTATAACTAACACAGCGCACGGCATAAGTGAAAGTGATTCAGCAGCGCATGCCACCGCGCGCGGCCAGGTGCCCAGCGGAGAGTAGTGGAGGTGCCTCACTACTCCGAGAGCTTCGCCGGCGGTGGGGGCAGAGTAACACGCGGTACCAGGAGAGGAGAGGGACCGGGAGAGGACTGGTGGGGGGGAAGCGGAGTAACTGGGTAGGTATCGCTGTGGTCGAAGGGACCGACGGGGCAGGGAAGAAGGAGGTTGCACACTCCGAAGGCGGGGATGACCTACTTACGGAACCAGGTCTATGTCGGCCGTAGAAGTATTGTCCTCGCGCGCTCCCGCGCCGGTCTACCGCCCGCCGTTGCCCGCCGCCGTTTTGTCGACCGTATTTGAACACATATCCCCGACGCCTTGACGCACGTGTGCCATCAAGCCCGCACCAGTTCCCGATTACAGATCGATAGGATTTTATCAACTTTGCTCGCGTAACGCGGAATTCGCCGGAGAATTCGCTGGACGACCGGTCGAGTACATATCTAGAGTCGTTCGAAAATCTTTTAAAAAAATGGTCTGACTGTTTTGAACTTTGAGCACGAAACGCAAAATAAATTTTCAGCCGATTCGGAGGACGCGGTTTAACCCGTGACGATTAAGCGTTGAAGTTACTCCCATTTTTTTTCCCGTCACGCGCGAGGAAGATCGAATGGACGCCTCGAGCCCGCGAACAACTCTTGCTTTCAAAGAGCACACAGGGGAGCCAAACAGAGAGAAGTCGCGGTAAGCGGGCACAGGGCAGGCGCACAGGCCACATACAGGCCGTGGCTGGGTCAACAGTAACGCCGTTGGCACTCCCCGACGGTGCCAGTGCTTCTCTCTATGTGTACGTCGCAGTAGATGTACGAAGTAGCCGCGGTGGGGAGACCCACTGACCCAGTTCGGGAACATGACGCAGTCGCGACTCACTCCCTCTCATTATGTCTTTCTCCCTCCCCTTCCCGTCTCTCTCCCGCACCTTCTCGCACCCTTTTCCAACCACCTACCGCATCCCACCCTCAACATCTTCCGTCTCTCTCTTTCTCTTCTCTTCTCTTTCTCGTCCTCCCTCGCCTAGATCCTGTCCTTACGTCTTTACACGTTCCGTCACCCTAAATACGTACTTGTCTCCTTCTTTCCGCTTCTTCCACCCCTCATTTTCTTCTTCCTTTTCCTTGCACCCTGTTCTTCTTCTTCCTCTAACCTTAACCCGTTCCTCTCTATTTTTTTCCTCTCTCTCTCTCTCTTTCTCTTTCGTGTTCTTACCCTTGCTTCCTTTTTCTAGTCATGCCTATCGAGCATTATCTTCGCTCTCTTGGTCGAACGCGAGCCGCGTCTCTTTTTCTAACGTTTCACACACGTCCATCCCTTCTAAAGAGTCTTGCGCTTGTACACGTTCCATACGTAATTGTCGCGCTCTTTTCCGTGCAAGTAACCGTGCGCGCCTGCTGTAATAGCGCATACATTTGCTTGCTCGTCGCGGGGCATGTGTATACATGTACGTATACATGCAACAACCGTGCACACGCGATACGACGTGTCGTGTCATCGATGAATGCACGCGGCAACTCACAATTACAACCGCGTTGTCGTCATCGTCGTTGTCGTCGTATCCAGTGCACAGAGACACTAGGTGCGTTACACATGATTTCGCGAATTCGGGCTATTCAGTTTGAAACAAATTCACAGTGATTTTTTTATCGTGCTCGAATCATTAATCGAAATTTCTGCACAACAGTAAATACAACAATCAATCGTTGAAACTGACTTGATCGATTTCATGGATTCGAACACGATGTTACCATTTAACTTAAAAATAATCACAGCTCATGTGTGCGTTTAATTATATGAAATAGTAAAGCGAGTAAAGCATGGTAGAAATTGCGCTTATATCAACGAATTACATAGCACGTGTAAGAGGAGAAGTAAATGTATACATATAAGAGAGATGAGAGTAAAATGTAGCGAAATATAGCGAAAGCCGCTGCTCTCACAGTTAAATGTTAATTACGAAGCTTAGCAAAGAAAGCTTGCTCTGTTGAACGCTCGTCGGAAAAGTGATGGAGCGAAATCGGAAGTGACACCTGCTGTTGAATTTCCCTTTAGGAAACCCCCTCCGGCTCTCAGACGCTCTGTCGTTTACGCAACAAGTGTGCCGAACCTGTTAGCGATTCCCTTCGAAGCTAACACCGTTTAGTATTAAATAAATACAATTATTTTTACTAACCTTCCATTGTCTGCTATAAAACAAAATTCAATAACTTTACTGGCAAATGTTAAAATACTTCACGTTTTCGTGTACGCGATCTACGTTTTACTACGTATTTTCTAACGGAATGCGTTTTGGAAACGAATGATTCCTTCGACACTTTTGTTTTATAAGAGAATGAACAACTGACTGTTCTCTCTTTTCGAGAAATATCAGGTATTATCCCTCCCACTTCTATCTCGAAATTTCCCTATTTTTTGGACCTACCCTTACCTCTACCGAAGGTGTTTCTCTAATTTAAGTAATATCCCCTTATTTTTCATACTCAGATAAAAGATTCCTTCGACAATTCTATTCTGTAAGAAAATAAAAAAACTAGCTTTTTCTTTTTTTGAGAAATATCAGGTATTATCCCCCCACTTCTATCTCGAAACTTCCCTATTTTTTGGACCTACCCTTATCTCTACCGAAGGTGTTTTTCTTATCTATGTAACGTCCCTTTTTTCCATACTTAGGTAAAGGATTTACCCCCCTCTTCCTAAAACTGACTCAGGCAAAAATTCCGAAAAATGATTCATAGTCAGAACTTATTTTTAAGATTACCTTAAATGTTAGCTTAAGTCTCTGTTTCCTGCGCAAAACAAGGATTAAAAATGTGGGATAGACAGCGATACCAAATGCTTAATACAATCTTAAAAATAAGTAACGACTATAAATACCAGCCGTACTCCCCCAATTGTAATCAAAAGCTGAGCTTCATATTCTGCATATCAAATCACTTCGTCCCGCCTAATAGCGCATCTTTAGAACACCGATATTTTCTAACGCGGCAATTTTTTTATACACTCGCGTTACTAATGCTGCGCGGTTAATCAACAGCTCGTGTTGTCAAGCACCATTTCATAAAATCGCGGCCGCGCGAGACGTTGGTGACAAACGGTGACATTAGACCTACTTTACACTCACGGTTGTTACAATTTAAAGTTAAGAGGTGGAGTATTATTATCATCAAGATATTAAGTGTTGCGGGTGACGCGAGTTCGTCACGATCGGCAAGTGAAAATCCAGAGTCAGACAATGGAAATCGTAGGATCAGTCCTACATCCTGTTTCTCCATTGTGACGCACCGAAACGCGGGTGCACGCGGTTTTGGTTTTGTTCCTTCAGGTGCAAATCGGAAAAACGCTGGTACCTGCGCCGGTACATTTGTCCTTGTGTTGTAGGCACGATCATCGCGCAACGCATGCGATTTTATTTCCACCGGCGCATTGAGAAAGAATAAAGAGGTCGAGCCTCTCTGTGTTCCATTGCGTGTCACGTTAAATCACGATCATCGCTGTGTGACGGTAAAAACCGAACCGGGGAGAGGAAGAATAATAAAAAGAGACGGTGCGAGGGCCGATCGAACGAAAGGGAAAAGGGCCGCGCGCGCGCGCTGCGCTTCGAACGAATCGAAAGGGCGGAAGAACCGACGAAAGAAAGTGAAAGCTGTGACCCAGAAACTCTGGAAATGTAAATGGCGCGCACCGATATGTTCGGGAATTATAAATCATTATACAAAGGTTTTATACGATATTTCGACACGCGACGAGCCGACGATTTCGTTAGATCCCGAACGGAAACGAGAGAGCCACCGTAGTAATTCTAACCAGAGGAATTACGAAAATTACTTATCGAATCGACGCTTGACGACATCGCCGTTGAATGCGACTTACGTACACGTCGCCGTATAAGTGTGTGCGATACGAATTCGTTGCCTCGTATCTTCTTAGATCTTCTCACACGTCGACGACAATACCAAGTTGTCTGATATAATAATGGAAGAACGAACACGATAACGACCGAGTTACAACCGCAAGGTTGAAAAAGTGCGAGTCCTTTACCCGTATAGACTGAAATTATGCGACCATTATCGGCATTACGCTATTTCTGGGTCAATTAGCATCACGCTGATCCTTAAAACACCCGTCGCGTCATCCGCGACGCAGGTAGCGCGCGGACGCACGCCGGATTGCACCGAGGCGTTACCCACTATCGGAAGTAATTTATTCGCCGCGAGACACGCAGCTTCATAGACGAAATTCTATTCGCTCGACGTGTGCCTCTCCTTTCTTCATTTAACGAAAGACAACGACAGCCACGACTTCCGATTAAGTAGAGCAAATCAATAAGAAGTCAGCCGAAATAATGGCTCTGATGTTCGATTACAAAGCCTTGAGGCAGTGAATATCGGTTTGTCAAAATAGGAGCAACAGACAGAAAGAGAGAGAGAGACAGAGTCCGTGGAAAACTTAATCCAATAAAATCAATATACATATGTATTGTTTCACACGACAAATCTAGTTATTCACCTTGTATATCCACGTGTCGAAAAAATCTCAAATTCAAATCTCGCATTATGCATTTTGTTCTAGAAATTTTCAATTGTTTCGCATGGCACGTATAAATCAAACGATTTTGAATCAGGTTTATTCGCACGTGGCGTCACGATTTGTCCAAAATCGTTTGATGTATCTGTACATGGTTTATTTTCAGCAGATCGTCCAGCGTCCAAATTTGGACTAAGAATGTTCTTTTCTGACGAACCGAACAGCATCAGATTGAAGATATGCTAGTATGTGTACGCNTTAATCCAATAAAATCAATATACATATGTATTGTTTCACACGACAAATCTTGTTATTCACCTTGTACATCCACGTGTCGAAAAAATCTCAAATTCAAATCTCGCATTATGCATTTTGTTCTAGAAATTTTCAATTGTTTCGCATGGCACGTATAACTCAAACGATTTTGAATCAGGTTTATTCGCACGTGGCGTCACGATTTGTCCAAAATCGTTTGATGTATCTGTACATGGTTTATTTCCAGCAGATCGTCCAGCGTCCAAATTTGGACTAAGAATGTTCTTTTCTGACGAACCGAACAGCATCAGATTGAAGATATGCTAGTATGTGTACGTGGTTTATTTCTATCAGATTGTCCAGTAAATTTGGACTAAGAATATTCTTTTNTGTACGTGGTTTATTTCTATCAGATTGTCCAGTAAATTTGGACTAAGAATATTCTTCTCTGACGATTCGACAGCATTAGATTGAAGATATGCTAGTATCTGTACATGGTTTATTTCTATCAGATTGTCCAGTAAATTTGGACTAAGAATATTCTTTTCTGACGAATCGAACAGCATCAGCTCGAAGATGGAATGCTATTATAATGAGCATATTAAGGTCAGCCNGATTGAAGATATGCTAGTATCTGTACATGGTTTATTTCTATCAGATTGTCCAGTAAATTTGGACTAAGAATATTCTTTTCTGACGAATCGAACAGCATCAGCTCGAAGATGGAATGCTATTATAATGATCATATTAAGGTCAGCCTATATAGTGGAAGAATAAAAGAAAAAGGGAACTATCTAGTACGTGTTCTTATCGTCTTCTAGCGTGCGATTACTATCTCGATATTAGCTATGCAGGTACGGTATCTGTAACTCGTAATATTCGTCGCAAAGAATATGAGCCCGGTGTGATCCCTCTCTGGTCTACTCTTTCTCTCTATCCATCTCTTTCGTTCCTCCCTCTCCCTCTTTCTCTCTCTCTTTTTCTCTCTTACTCTGAGCAACGTGTCTCGGTGTGTGAAGTGTGCCAAGGACCACCCCACTCCGCAATCCCATTTTCGAAACTAAAAGTAAAATCTAACTCATTGTGCTGCGTTACACACGCATAACGCTTATACATACACAAATCTAAAGAGAGAGAGAGAGAAAGAGAGAGACGGTTGTGCCGTAATGTAATATATATTTTTGTCATACCAGCCCGAAACTATCGAATTCATTTAGGGCGACGTGTACGCAATGACAAACGCGGCGCCATGAAAAGTTCCATGCGGAGGTGTCATGGGGATCAGATTCATAAAGTTTCCACATTACTTTCGAGGGGGGATCCCCCGGGCCTTAAGGCCGCGCCGAAGGAGCTTAAATCATCGCACAGGTGGGTGGCGATATTTTCGATCGAACCTAAAGCCTCTTCTCTTCGTTTTCAGAAAAGTATGGTAGTTCAAGTTTCATCGCCGGATAAAAGCGACGAGGATCCATCAAATCGGCCTCTGTCTCCCTGTCGCGGGGAGAACGGGAAATTAATCATAAAATAATAAGAGAGACTAATAGACGTCTAGGAGGAGAGAGAAAGATTGTTTCATCCACGAAACGCGAACTGGCGTTTTACAGGCCAGTTCGCACGTCCTTGACACACTTACCCACATAGGATATCGCGAGACTACGTGTAACTGTATGTGCATCAACGTGCATGCGCATGTACCCACACACGCGGCGGTCGTATAGACGCACAGGCGCAGAGAGGCTCACGGATATACGCGATCGTGTGCAAATGCACGGGCCGTCTTGCACGCGCGTTTATCTGTGCACCGACGCACAGACGCACCACACGAATCGACGTATACGTATGTACGTAGACGTGGGTACACATGGAAAACCATATGACGACAATGAAGACGCGGAGTTGCGCGCGCGTGGATCCGTCGAGTTCTATGGTAAAGGACGCGTAGACCAGTTTCTCTGTGGAGGTGCAAGGATGTTATCCCTCTTGCGTGTGCGCATGCATCCGTGAACGACCGTGTATACATATAACCCAGACCATCCTCCTCTCGGTGCACGTCGCCTCCCATTTTTATTACCTCGCAACTGGGACAAGCGATGGAATCCGAAATGGATCTTAAACCGTGAACGTGCGGGGAACAAGCGAAAAACGCGAAGATTCGCCATGGTTTCGCCTCGGTGCAGAGGGTCAGCTCGGTCGGGGACGAACCGAAAGTTTGACAATCTCTTTTTCCGGATGTAAATGATACATGAAGAAGACAGAAAGGGGAGCTTTGCAACTTGTTTCATATCTTATTAACCCTTTGACTACAGCAGAATTTTAAAAACACTGACTGTACAATCGTACGTATGAGGTATTTAGTTACGATGTGCGCTGGAAACTGCGTAGTTTTGTTGAAAAGTACAGTAAAAAACGAAAAAAGTGATGAATTGCGTCGTTAGGCAATTATTGTCTTGTTTGTAGGAGTCTACGGGAAATTCCATTGTAACCTAAGAGGATTTTGCCACTGTAAAGGGCAGCTGGGTAATTCTTAAAAAATAGGTGTCCCTTGCGATTCTTTTTCCGGGAAACCATAAAATCACTTAGGACATGAAAGTGGTTTTTTATTACACCCTTAATTGGTGTATGGCAGTTTTATAATTTTGCTTTACAACTGCTCCACTTCGGTAAAAAACCAGTACATAAAAAAAATGTTATATCTCTTTTATATTGATATATTAAGGTATTAAACAATAGATAGAAGATGAAACGACGTCTTTTAGCAAAGGAACAACTCTTTCCACACCTGGCCATACCTACAGATATACCTCGAAATACCTTTTAGGCTTGGCTAGTTTACACAATGCCAAAGACGACAAAATCTCTGAGGGAAGTTTACGACGTATTGAGTATAACAATGTTTAGACATGTGTTTCCAGAATTATTGCTGATCATTTTCTATAGGAAATACTTGACGCCAGTGTTCGAAGAATGGACCGTGTCTCCCATTTGTATCTTAAACACCGGCACGACAGTTCATCTACTTCCTTCAAGGTCCCTAACAAAGGTAGAAAAGGTGACCGTGTAGTTAACAGATATAGACAGACCGTACTTTATGACTGGGAAATTCCCAAAATTAAATTAAAGAAGATGTAATGGGAACTAATCGGGGTCCATTTAAGTGTCAAGGAGAAAATGCCATAAAGACACCAGATAAATACTTTTGACACGAGGTACTGCATTCACCTCGTCCGTGAAAATTTGAATTGAAGGGCCTTCAGNTAGTTAACAGATATAGACAGACCGTACTTTATGACTGGGAAATTCCCAAAATTAAATTAGAGAAGATCTAATGAGAACTAATCGGGGTCCATTTAAGTGTCAAGGAGAAAATGCCATAAAGACACCAGAGAAATACTTTTGACACGAGGTACTGCATTGACCTCGTCCGTGAAAATTTGAATAGAAGGGCCTTCAGTTTGTTTCAATGCCCTTCTTTCTTCTCTGTAGAATACGCAGAACTATCGAATACGTCAAACTATCAGAGTAAATTCAAGTTTCAAAAGAGAAATTGCCATAAGGACACCAGAGAAAATTTGAATTAAAGGGCCTTCAATTTGTTTCAATTTCCTTCTTTCTTCTCTGTAGAATACGCAGAACTATCGAATACGTCAAACTATCAGAGTAAATTCAAGTTTCAAAGCAGAAAATGCTATAAGGACACCAGAGAAATACTTTGCACCAGTTTTTCTCACTATGCGCCTACTACAAATAACTGATTCACGCGTTTCAATGTCTCTTTCCTATGGTGTAACACTTTATCAAACGGTGCACGACGATAAGTAAATATCTGGCCGGCTGTTACTTTTCAAGCGGTCTCGGCGAGTTATCGCGAAAACGGTTCGCGGATGACGACAATAGATTAGACTTATTATTACTGTTAATGTTATTGCGGGGAGACTAATTGTTTGATAAGGACAATTCTGTCGATACCATCGATTATCCTCGTCTCCGGACTGAGAGGGGTACGCCAATTTCGTACACTGACTGCTGAACGAGCTCTTTCTTTGCAACCAAGTATTCAAAAACTTTAGTATTCATTCTCGCGCGTCGATTATCTCGAACGACCGGCGTCTTGAGATTTTCGCATCGGCCCGTCGTGTTTAATAAACGACGAATATCTTTCATTCGTGTACACGTGCAGCCTTACAAAAGCATGATTGTTTGAACCGCGCGACGAAATGTGAAAGTTCACGTTGTTCGCGACTGAGAAAGGTATTCATTGCCGTTTATTATACTTGGTTAAACCAAACGAATCATATTTATATGTATTTAGTCCAAGTTTGGTCGCGAGCGCGCGCAATTTATGTATCTGTCCGTCACATCGGACGCTGATTGTTGCACCTTCGGTTGCAACAGCCACCGGCGTTGGTCTTCGTTTTTATCAGTCGATCGCGATTAAGAAAAGCCAAGGACGTCGGCGACCTTGACCGATAAATCGTCGAGCGATTAAAAATTCTCGCGCCACGCGGAACGAGCGTGTTATCACGGCGAAAGCAGCCGTCTTGACCGAGGCGCGAGATCGCCTTAATGGTCCGGCGTGCTCTCTCCACCCACATGAGCATCGCTCTGAACAGGATAACGCTCAAGGTTGAAAAACGAATCAAGTACGACGGACCCGGTCTTCGAAAGGTAAGGACGATGATAATGATTGGCGACTGTAATGGCTACATGGCAATTTCCCGGAGAAATAATCCGTTCAGGCCAGACGGAGCAAGGTAAGCTACACGTACGCTTGTGATAAAACTTCATACGTATGAAGCACCCACCCGCGACAGAGTTGCGGAACATTCTCCATCGGCAAATGGAAATTTCCGATCTTCCTTCTTTACTAAGAAAAAGTTTAAAGAATAGATCGCTTTTATGGAAAATATTTTCCATCGTTACTCTCATAAATGTTACATGTACAAGATGAATCAGAAGCAGTCAAGTACCATTTGATATTATCCTATCAGATTTATTGATTTTATTATCGAGTCTTCGAAGATCGATTTAGATTGATAAATAGTACATTGTATATCAAGGGGTGAAAATGCGATTTTTTAAACGAGGATAATGTTTGATCCAATGAGGCAGTCGTGCGCTTTAGTAGTGTCACTCTAGCAGTATCTCGATACCAATCTTCCACTACTCCAGCCGCAATATTCTGCCAAATCGGAATTAACGCGCATTTTGAACTTCCAATTAATAAAACTCGGGCGAAAAATAAAATTGTCTATTCCAAGAACTTATTCTACGCCATTTTGTTGGGCGTTTTGTCTTGCGAAAAGTCCATTGTTAGGGATGCGAAGGGATTTCCCAGATAGGGTCCGGACACCCAAGTTAAGATTTATGACTGTTTGCGAAAAGACACGGCTAATCCGGAAACCGAAACAAAACGTAACAGTAAATATACTGTCCCGTCACAGCAGGATTCACTGATTATATTGTACAAAACTCGACTACGTAGGTGTCCAGTTTCCCATAAGGTTCAGGTCAATTCGTCGGTAATTTTGGACGACCATGAAAAATCTGAGACGAACGATGTAGCAGCTTCTCGAACGTGCAAAGCAGGTAGTAATGCATCAGAGTTTTGCGCTCATCTCGGCAAAAGAGTGTCATGCCATCATGAATTTATATGGGTATCCTATACCTTAGATTTGATGCAACTGCTCCGTTTTTTACGGCTCCAGTCGGCAATTTTGCCGGAGACGTAAAAATTTTGTTTTTACGTTACAGTTACGTACGTGCAACGACCCTTATAACGAAATTTTGAAACTTCTAGGTATAGTAAGGTATTTAAACTTTATCCAAGGTCCACTTGGTACAAGACAAAAAATAGTCTCCCTTACGAAAAAAATGCAGTGGACAATGGCGAATGATCTCTTTGAGGTGCCGATGATAATTGGACTATTTTCCACGGGATCGTCTAAGGTACCTACGGTGCCTTCGACCGCCACTCATCCTCAAACATGCTGACAAATTCCATTTTCACCCTTTCTTCTACTATTTCCACTGAACATCATCTTTTAGTAAATAGAAAGTTTCTTTCACAAAAATCGGCAAATAATTTGACCATTTCGACATCGTTTAAGGTACCTACGGGGCTTTCGACCTCCACTCATCCTCAATCATGCTGAAAAATTCCATTTTCACCCTTTCTTGTACTATTTCCACTGAACATCATCTTCTAGTAAATAGAAAGTTTCTCTCAACCAAATCGGCAAATAATTATCAATAGTAATTCTTAATAATTCACCTGGTACGTTAATACAAGACAAAACTCTCAGACTTATATGACGAATGCAAAGAAAAATCAGTAAAATTATAGTGAGACACTATATAGTACAAACAGGCGTTAATTAAAATTGTATAGAAAATACACGACGTATTAACGATTAACAGGTAATAACATTTGCTACCTGTCTAAAACGGTTGTAGCGTACGCTATACGTATACCATACGTACATACATACGTACATCAACAAGAAATGTGCGTATAGACAGAGAGTTGCACGTGCCAATTCCGTCGTGAGACATCTCGATTAGACGCAGCTAGCGTCGACGCCTAGCCGGGTATTTATATCGCGTGTGGACGATGGTACATTAGGCCGCAATAGTAATCCCGCGGTGCCGGTTCAAGAGCCGCGGAGGAACACGAACGATGAATGGGCGAAAGTTCCTTTCCTTTTCTTTCCACCGCGGTTGCATAGCCGGCGCGGCGTTACGCCGGCTCTCGCGGCCGCTGTCTCTTTGTCCCTCGGTTTAGCCAGCAGCAGCCGGCGCGCGCGGGGCTCGCAACCTCGGCTCGTCACGCGCGAAAAGTGGCTCATCCGCTTTTACTTTCCACGAGCTGCTTTCGTTGGCAATGGTACTAGTTACGGGTGTTACGTTAAGCGGTTACGAGAGAGAAAGACTCGATTAACTCATACCGGAGCCAAAGTAAGCCAACTCTCTCTATTCGTCTCGCTCTTACTTTCCGCCCGTTTCACTTTCCTTCCTCCTTTTGCTGCTCGTTCCGATATCGAGATTCGCTCTCACTTTCGTTTCCAGGCTCGCCTACGTACCACCTCGCCTCCTCGCTGGATCTCCCGCTTCCTCTCGATCACCATTTTCGTTACGTCTCCGCTCAATGCTCGTTCGACATAAATTTCGTTTCGTCGATCTACGTATATATTTCGTCATTCTAACTGACTGCGACTATGACAAGCTCGAAGAAAGTGTCCGTCTTACTCATTACTTCGAAATCGAGTAACGCGAGGGTCGGTCTTTTCCACGCGGTGAGTTGCACGTTCGGTAAATGACGACCGGTGGATACTGACTGGGTAAATTACGATTCATACATAATTCGAGATAAGAGTGAATTTATCGACGGCATTTCGAATATTCCATGAGAATATTAACAGTACGAGTGAACCGTTGAAAGGCGAGGCGCGGAACGGGGAGCGGAACACGGGCGTTCGTTGTCGGCCTGATACGAATTGATGAACTGGCCAGCGCAACGTATACTTTCGTGGGTCTAAACGAAAATTATTGTCTATCAGTCAGTCAACTATCTTTAGAAAAGAAATGCATACGTAACTGTTTATCGGTCGGTCAAGAAGGAAAGGCATTTGTATATATGCAAGTACGTGCAATATTTTTCCGATCGAAATTTGCAATCGTAGGCGGGCCGCGATAAGGCAACGGCAATAATTTTTCTATCTAGGTCAAGTTGAAGAGTTCGAACCGTCGAGGAAGGACGGTGGCCAGTACGAGGTCATCCGTGTCGTTGTTGCTCGTTATTTTTAGCGTGTTAGGGAGGCGTTTTTACTCCGCGTTATTATTACCAACATGGTTAGCTTGTCAGGCTATCGAGTGAAGGATATACTATGTAACCAGGAATTCAGATGTGTTACGGGCTTGATCGAAAATGATGCCGTCACGGCCCCACAAAAAAAACTCCAATCATTTCCTCGACTATAGACACGAGGATTTGAGAGAAACTCGTGATAAGGAATCAATTTTTATCTGAATCTTTTATCTGGGTGCATATTTTGTATATCAACACGATCAAAAGTCTTATCAATTATTAAATTTGTATTGATTAATTTGTAACTATTGTATAATAAATTAGTTCGAGAGAAATTGGAAGACGAGGGAGGCCAGAGAGATGACGCGGAAAGAGGGAAGAGCAAGAGAACGCCTTGAATCTTTCGTTGGCATAATTGTACGTTTAATAAGCGTTTTATCAAAGGCGATAATACGGCCGATAACGGTATGTAGGTCAGTTTGATACGACTGACCTGATTCCTGACTAGCACCGTTTTACCAGTGCTCGTAGATCCGCATGCGTGCCACCGGCGTGTAGTTTCTACGTGTGTGTGTGTGTACACCCGTGCAGTATACAATCTCTCTGGTTTTAACCGCGTGCGTGTGTCCACCCACACGCGCGCCCGTCTAATCCGATACACACACGCGTGTCGCACGTTCCTCTGTCAAGAAACACTCGGCTAAGAAGCTATCGGAGCTGATTGCGTGTAGACACGCGCGCCGCGCCGGCTACTTTTAACCCGAACATTTTATTTCCATCTGGCATTCCCTCGACACGCTTCGACGTCTATCGATCCTCGCGGCGAGGCAGCGGCGGCGGAGGCGGCGTCGGGAGGATCCGATGCCAACCCTTGCTCTTCTTCATTTTCTTGTACTTCAATTGGAGTTCGATCTCGTGTACGTGGTACGGGATCACCGACGGAATTTCATTAAGCGATAAAATTGTTTTTCGCGACGGCGCGACACGGTGCCTTGGCGTCGTCGATCCGATTGACAATTCTACTGGTTCGATTCGAGATGTACGGCTTCGCATTGAGAGGGAACTTTGTCAATACGAGATGCTCGACGACTGACGGCTTTATTCGATGCCCGAGAGGAACGGGAATCCAATATAATTGTCTAACTAAATTTTTGCACTCTGCACGTAGATTAATTCACTCCTTCTTCTTACACAGATTCCGATTTTATTTATAAATCACGTTAATAATCACAAATTTATCCATGCAAATTTTTAATGTATTTAAAGATACTGGGACCTAAAGGTGTTGCTTTAAATGGATAGATCACTATATTGTATTAAATTACAGGCTTACTTAATATCCTCCGTCCTACAAATCCCGACCCGTCCGGAATTTTCTGTACACTCAAACTGCACAGACAATGTTGCTAAGACATCGCGATTACGGTGTGTCTGGCATACAGTAGAATCATTATCCGCGGTATTCTGATAATCAACGATTATGAAGGCAATTTTAACTTGTGTATGCATGGAAGCATAAACACGGGCATTGTCGAGATAATAAGCTAACAATTATTGTATGTTAAGTAGCGTAATCTAGAAGTAGGCACGATAACGAAATGCTACCTATAAAATAAAACATTTTATCACATTTCTGTTCTATAAATAATACGTATACGTCAAGAAGTTGACAAAAACACGTATAAGAAAGTGAATGAATAATTTTGAAGAATCCTTAATTAGAAGAATAATTTATTTATTTGCAGCACCTTATGTGCGCGCATTTTTAAAAAAAAAAAGTGTAATTTTAGAAGAAATCAAATTTACGATTACAGACGCATTTATAAATTGTAATAAATGCATTGAGAAGGCTACGTCCTGCAGTGGACATCGTAAACAATGACGCGTTTGGTTGTATACCTTCGGCGAAGTCTTTCCTAGCGCGGTAAGCGCGCAAGGCTTTCGTCATGCACCGAGACACAAAGCGCAGCTCGCCAACCAGAATTAATTCGCTTGACCCATTTACCCGATGCACTTGGACCACCTTGTACTACCGGTATCGATGTGTGTTAAAAGTGTGCCCACGAGTACGACGCGGCACGACGCGTGCGCGTACATCTTCTCGCTTATGATTCAACCAAAGAATATGCGTATCCGCGCAATTATTTTATTGCTATTTCGCGTTTTTAACAAGAGACGAAGGCCGCCTTGAGTTTTCGACGGTGTGCAAAATTCGTGTTTATAATTGATGGGAGAGCGTGCACATGTAGCACACACATACATATATATACCCGATGGCGTTTAAGTGAATCAACAACGGCGGGCTATTTAATGGACACGGCAACGAGGTTCGCTCTATGGAAATGCGTCGAGCAGACAGCCGTCGCATTCCGTTGTACATATCGCGGGACGTCGAGCAACGTCGCCGAGNTTTCTGTACACTTAAACTGCACAGACAATGTTGCTAAGACATCGCGATTACGGTGTGTCTGGCATACAGTAGAATCATTATCCGCGGTATTCTGATAATCAACGATTATGAAGGCAATTTTAACTTGTGTATGCATGGAAGCATAAACACGGGCATTGTCGAGATAATAAGCTAACAATTATTGTATGTTAAGTAGCGTAATCTAGAAGTAGGCACGATAACGAAATGCTACCTATAAAATAAAACATTTTATCACATTTCTGTTCTATAAATAATACGTATACGTCAAGAAGTTGACAAAAACACGTATAAGAAAGTGAATGAATAATTTTGAAGAATCCTTAATTAGAAGAATAATTTATTTATTTGCAGCACCTTATGTGCGCGCATTTTTAAAAAAAAAAAGTGTAATTTTAGAAGAAATCAAATTTACGATTACAGACGCATTTATAAATTGTAATAAATGCATTGAGAAGGCTACGTCCTGCAGTGGACATCGTAAACAATGACGCGTTTGGTTGTATACCTTCGGCGAAGTCTTTCCTAGCGCGGTAAGCGCGCAAGGCTTTCGTCATGCACCGAGACACAAAGCGCAGCTCGCCAACCAGAATTAATTCGCTTGACCCATTTACCCGATGCACTTGGACCACCTTGTACTACCGGTATCGATGTGTGTTAAAAGTGTGCCCACGAGTACGACGCGGCACGACGCGTGCGCGTACATCTTCTCGCTTATGATTCAACCAAAGAATATGCGTATCCGCGCAATTATTTTATTGCTATTTCGTGTTTTTAACAAGAGACGAAGGCCGCCTTGAGTTTTCGATGGTGTGCAAAATTCGTGTTTATAATTGATGGGAGAGCGTGCACATGTAACACACACATACATACATATATACCCGATGGCGTTTAAGTGAATCAACAACGGCGGGCTATTTAATGGACACGGCAACGAGGTTCGCTCTATGGAAATACGTCGAGCAGACAGCCGTCGCATTCCGTTGTACATATCGCGGGACGTCGAGCAACGTCGCCGAGAGCAGCAGCGTTAGATATACAGGGTGTGGCGGAATAATTCTCTATCCTTAATATTTCATTTATCAAAGTTTCGTTCGCGCATTTAACAATTTATGTAGCATAATTTTCCCATTAAAACAATTTTTTTACAAATCTCGCGAACCGATCGTTTTTCTAACGGTGTCATGAGAAATTAGATATCTATCATAACTTGATTATGTGCTTATTGAAATAGAGAGAGAGAGAGATTATTCCGCCGCGCCCTGGGTACGTACGTGTCGCGGGAGAGAGAATAGGAGATGATAGAGGGAAAGAAAGAGAGAGCTCTCGCGGTGGCGCGCTTGTGCTCCCGCAACAACGTCGGTCTCTCGGTTCTCTCATTGACCTAGTTACCCAGTACACTTGACCGCACTCTCCGCGTCCCTCCGTCGCCCGGTATACGCTACATCCCTTCTTCCACACCGCCGCCCTGCCCCTACTCTCTCTACCCTTCGGAGTGGCGCGCCGCCTCTGCTCGACCGAGCCTCTCTCTCCTCCTCGACGTCCCTCACCGTCACCGTCACCGACACCGTCACCATCGCCCGTCGTTGACGTCGCGCCACGGTTCACCCTTGTCCCTGCTCGCTAACTACCGATTCGTTTCGCTGCCATGGGTACGCACCCTCCAGATCGCAACTAACTATCTACCCTTGTCTCCTTCCTCAACATCTTACTGCACAATCAAACGTTTCTACTTGTTTCAAAACACAATTTTCTTTTTATATATTATTAACAATCTCGATTGGTAAACAGTGAACGAAGATTTGCAAGTTTTCTCTTATAGTTTAATTAGAGACTATCCAAATTGATTAGGGTATTATATGAAAACCGATAGTCTCTTGACCCGCGTTTTATTTATATATTGGACTAAACGCAAGAAGATGACTTGAGACGAATTGTTTCATCGTTTTTCAGCAAAAGTGTGTAATTTATTATCATGACTCTACATGTCTCCGGAGCGTTTGCATTTCTGTAGAATGATTGACGACTAATAAAATTTTCCACATCGGAGCAGAGTAAATTAATATTCCATGCATGTGTTCGTGGCTATTAAATCTAAGCGCTTTTTTATAGTTTTGGTACCTTGTATCAAATGATAAATTTATGATCACACGCCGTTGATTAACGTCATTGTGCAACTAACTCGAAGTTGCTTTAGCCACTGGGACAAGTAATAATAATCCTCAGAGTATGATTCTTCTCATTAATTTAATTACACCGTACAGGGTTGCGACGTCTTTCCAGCTTCTGAGTTTCACTTAACTTTGAATTGCAATTTTATAATAATACAATTTCGAGGCAGCGTGGGTGTCAGGCAAGTGTAACGAGTAGTAAGGAAAAAAAAAGGGGAACAGATGGTTGTTCATTAATAAACGGATCTGAAAGTTCGAACGATCTGAAACGTCGATTGCAGGCATTCCAAGAAAATTGCTTGGGATCGCTATAAATATCATGGAAGCGTGATGAGTCAACCTACACGGGGGGGAAAACGCGCGAAACCCGTGTGATGATCCTTAGGAGCGATACGTTATTAATTTGCCACGTACGCGTTTTCGATCGTCCGTCCTCGCGCGGAATTACGAGCGTCGGTCGCCCCCTTAAGAACAACTGCTTTTTGTGACGCTTTCAGGAGGGAAAAGTCTAGCGTGCGGATACAATAACAACGTCGTCCACGGGACCGGTTCCAGGTCTCGTTGAAGAGCCGATCGGCGTATTACACGCTGGGAAACATATTTGAGGCTTGTACCGACAACTGTATGTTTACTAGACTGGAATTCCGCTCGCGCGGGGAACTCGGCCCGGTCTTACCGTCCAATTAATGCACGTCGAATAGTAAGAAGTGCGTACCGACGCACTTGCACATGCCCATGGGATCGCGTGAATCCGTTCGTGAAAAAGGAATTGCGATATGTAGGCTATCGGCGCTGGTCTCTGCCCGCTTCCACGGGATATACACTCGCCTCGCGGGAAGTTCACAATTTTCGTTTCGCAAGCTCATTTCGAGCTACGCGATTAAACGAGCGAAATTAATATGGTACAGCTGCGAATACGAGATCGACTAAACTAGATAAACGCTGAACGTATTTACGTGTTTATACACCTAATGGTAAATGATCCGGCCGATGGATCGAGTTATGCACAAACCGATGATTAATTCATTTGTCTGATCGTTACGCGGCGAGAAAGGAGTAAACCGGACAAAACACGCGTTTTCGCATAATCGGATGAGAAATCGAGGCCTGATAACTTAACGTCATTAATACGCTGTGTTTCCGATATTATCCCAGATTATACAACGGCGTGGCTCGCGAGGTATTTAGACTTCGAAAGTGACTTCATCGCACCGATTTAATTCGAGAATAAGCGTGTACCGTTATTACATAATTCGACCTGCATAAGATTGATAAGGAATTGGAACGAGACTGTCAATAATACGACGGATTTTCCAAATTGATTCCCAATCTCATCCCGAGCTTAGCAGTCAATTAATTCTTAAGAGTTTCTTTATCTCGTTTTTATTTCTTCGTTTTTATTATCATCGTATTTAATAAAAATATAACAATGAAGATATTAAACACGTGCTTTAAGTACAATTACGAGTTGAGTTTAATTGAGATAAAACAAGGACACAAATCTTATGATTTACAAGTAATTAATTTTCAGCTATCACAGACGACGTAAAATTGTTGACTATTAAATCTAATTCTTGAATTTTTATAAAACGAATGTTCACCTTTATTTAAATAGAACATTTCACTTAACAGAGCATTAGGTAATGCAAGGGAGACTTTGATAGATGCTTCGGAATTTTGTTAGATAAGACAGCANATTTTTACAAAACGAATGTTCACCTTTATTTAAATAGAACATTTCACTTAACGGAGCATTGGGTAATGCAATGGAGACTTTGATAGATGCTTCGGAATTTTGTTAGATAAGACAGCTGAGAGATTAGGTGTGAACCGAACGATTCTGTTTGGCTATGAAGAAATATGTGAGAAACTACGTTTTCTCACAAAAGGTTAATACGATATCTAGTAGCTTCTATCTTGTTAAAAAAGGAAAAATCAATTTTCTAGATAAATCGAGTCTTTACGATTAAAATTCTAAATATAGAATGAACTGAAGTTAAACTTTATTTCTAGAATTGAAAACACGCAAACTAGAAATAATATCGTGATTTAAATACTGCCTAGATTTATTAATTGCAAATTATTTATTATACAACACAACTATAAACTATCGCTATGTTAATCGTAATCCATAGATAATGACTTTTTTTGTAATGTTCAATTGAATATAAGAAACTGCAGTCGCATTACAATTTTCACTTCACGGGTCGAGTAGAGGATTAAACTCTAATAATTACAAATTGCTCAATAATTAGGACTCCTGATTTCAGATTAAGAAAATGGCGATGAGGAAATAAAATAGGGATTAAGAAAATACATAGATACATGTACGTACGTGTACTCGTGCGTAGACGCAACGCGATAATGGATTAACGGTTTTAAACTTGAGCCATCCCCGCGTCTCGCGAGCCACGGTGACGGTGCTCGGCGCGAAGCTACGCGAGAGGGTCGCGAGGAGATGCATGTAAGTAAGTGCAAGTATTATGTATATCTTTCTCCATCGTCCGGCGGATACTCGCCGTTCTACGTCAGCGCCTCTCCGCAACGAGTTCTGTCTCCTCTCTCCCGATCGTATCGGAACCGATTGATCGTTCACCGATCGGGAGAGCAGGTAGCAAGCAAGCCGCAGACCGGCTGCAAGAGCGGCAGCGGCAGAGTCGGTGTATACATACATACATACATACGTATCGCGAGTAGTTAGCTGCTCGACGTTGCACCGGTGCAGCCTTGAGCCTATTCCACGCACGAAAGCCCCCGCCGCACGCCTGGCTGCACGCCGCACTTCACGTTCAGACCCCCAGACTGACAAACGCTGCGTTGCGTTGCGTTGACTCGAAAAAACCGCGCCAACCGCGTCTATCTGCGACGTTTATCCGGCTCCCGGGCGGTAAATTTAGTTTTGTGGTACACCAACCCCGCCAGGTCGCCGCGCGGACCGCGTCCCAGAAATTTTTCTGCCCTTTTTCAAACCGCCGGAGCCGCGCTTATTCCGGCCCGCGCTCATTCATATCGAGCTATTTCCGAGGAAGCATTTTTTCCTATACGACTTCTTTGGTTGAATATGCAGTATATTCAAATTTTTCAAATACCAGACGTTTTTGAACTTGATAAGAGATTCGAAGTCCATTGATAATGGCACTTAGAAGCAGACGCATATTATTTAAATGTAGTACCGAAGATTAGAATAACAGTGGCATCTGAGAGGCGCGCCTAAGAAGCCGCGGGAGTACATGTTTGTTTATACAATTTCTGGGGAGTCGTGCGCGAAGTGCATCTTTCATCTCGGCTCATTGAATAGCCGATAGAATCGACGAGTTTTCGGGGAAGGAAACGCGGAATGAATGGGGGCGTGTAAGCATCATTATTGGTAAATGGTCGATAAAGTTGGAGCCGAGAGAGAGAGAGAGAGAGAGGAAGCGAGAAGGCGAGAGGGAGAGAGTGAGATGGGCAGCGTAAACTTGCTCCCGATTTAGAGCCGAGCCCTTTTTACACGAAGCCAAGTAGGCCATGCGCGAAGGATGATGACGGCGTGGAAAAATATAACATTTTACGAACATGCAAGCGTGTATCGCTCGCATCGGATCCGTTGCATTGCGTACACACGGTGCCGAGGCGGCGCAGCGCACCGTGGCAGAGTCGAATCAATACTAGAAAATCACGGTCTGTTTCTAAAAGAAGATCGCGATCGTCCGCGAATCGCAGCGAACGCAAATAGCAGGCGAAAATAGATTCGCGCGCGAATCTAACTTGGAAATAATTTCGCGTGCGCTCGTTGTATGGACGATGCTTATTTATCGAATGCGGTAACCTTCGTCGAAGTACCACGGGGTTGACGAACCGACTGATAACATCTATTCCGTTCTAACACTTCCATGCCAGATCCGTTGCTATTCTTACACAACATTTTTTCCTCAAAATCATCTGCAGAAAAAAAAAGTCAGTTGCACTTGACACGACTTGAAATAACTTTTTTAGTAAAAATCTTAAATACGGGNTATTTATCGAATGCGGTAACCTTCGTCGAAGTACCACGGGGTTGACGAACCGACTGATAACATCTATTCCGTTCTAACGCTTCCATGCCAGATCCGTTGCTATTCTTACACAACATTTTCCCTCAAAATTANTTAAATACGGGAGGTCCATTAGTGGGTTGTGTAAATTTCTAGATGGACGTAGACGATAGGACGAAAATAGGAAGTCGTTTGATTGATCACGAGACGTAAGGAACGTTTAAACGTATTTTTATAACAATTCTCGGAACCGGAGATTTCTAAAACCTTGGCAATTTCTCGATAACAGGTTTCAGTTATAGCCGATCCTGGGAATAATGAGATATGATACAAGTCTCGCGGGGCGACGCGACGGGACAAAAAGTTAGGCACGGGAGTTCGGTGGTCACCGCGCGTTAAGTGGAGTGATCCAGCGGCGCAACTCGGTCAGGACGCGAGGCATGCATGAACGCATACAAAGCGGCGATAATCAACGGTGGCAACGGTTCGTTGCGAGGGCGACGATTTCGCAAAAATTAATCGCGGCCATAAATTTATCGCGTTCCTATCGTGAGAATCGCGGCGTTCTTCGGGGCGCGTACCTGTGGCTTGCGATGTAAAAGCGGAATCTAGGCCGATATAAATAGGCTGACACACCACGGAATAACAGGTAGCCTTAAACGTCGCATTAGCGCAGAATATGTGTGTACATATTCGCGAAAGAATCTGGCCACCTCGCATCTTTCCTCCCCCGCCCAGGAGAGTCGGCTTTGAAATTAATTAAAGCCCGCGGAAGACGAAACGCTTAACGAGGCGCTCCGCGACGCTAACGAATAAAAATTGTCGCGGCTCGTATGGAAATGAGCAAGAATATGATGCAACCACCGATCTCTTTCCCTTTTTGTTCCCTTCCATCCGCCTTCCTGTTCTGTATGCACGCACAACGAGCACACGTACCAAGAGTTTGCCGGAGCAACGCGTTTCGCTCCGTTGCGCTCATCCTCGGTAATGTACGCGTTGCAAGAAGAAAAAAGGAAGCTCGTCGGCGTAAAACTCCCGCCTGGTTATGGTCCGCGCTGTCCTAATTCTGCCGTGATCAAAGAAAGCCTCTCCTCTCTGACCGGCGTTCGAAAGGAAGAGGAAAATTACCGTGCGTCCGCGGTACCTAATCGATTTGCTAATCATGAAAATTTTCATAATAATTGCTATGAGATTATAAGATAGTATTTTACTAAAAATAATTTCTTATAAAGAAATATAGATCACGCTCCATATTAATGTCCTGCACGTCCACGTATACAGTTAACGATAATAATCGATAGAGAGAACAGTGCGTAATGCATTACTCGGTAGTTGTTAATATTTACATATGCGCAAGATTTCTAATTGAGGAGGGAAAAATAAATGTCCGATCGGAGATAGCGGGAGGGAATCTGTTTGTCGCAATGGACGAGCTTATCGCACGTGTACGACGCACCGACACGGTGGAACACAACGCGGCTGTGAGACAACGCGTTTTGCTTCAGTGCACTTAGCTACCTTTGTGTCCGTTTTTCTCTTCCTCTGTACCCGCTCCCAGGGAGGGACAAAAAGGCGGACAGCATAAAACCCCTAGCAAAGTTGTGGTCGCCTATCGTATAATATACACATATCNACGTGTCAAACTATAAACGATCTAATTTCCACATCTGCCTCTTTTTTTCGATTTAAAATCAAATTGCTATCAATTAACTCCTGCAATCGGTTTGACGACAATAAGTCATATTTTATATGCATGAAAATCATCACTAAAATCACAAATATTATACATAAAATATAATATTTGAAAAAAAAAACCAGACGCNCGACTCTGTCCCAATTCCGACAAGTATTGTGTCACTCGATTTTACTTCGCGACACGACATGACGCGACATCCGCCATCGATCTCTCATTCTTTTTTAGACAATTCCGCAATGATGTGTAAAAGAAAAAAAGCATTTTCGCCGAAATGTCCGCCGACTATTCGACCCGGCTGCTAATTCATGTTTTAAACTGAAAAATGGTAAGATATCATTCGAAGATGTCCATCGCCGATCTGGAGCCTCTCGCGAAGCGTACGTACCGTGTACGCGGGCGTAGTACATAGGTCGTTCCGTGTCTAAGCTCCATAAAGGCGTCACGCTCCGTAAGCAGAGCCCTCCTTGATCCAAATTCCTACCCGGGGTTGGAGGTTGAGCGATTCAATCTGACTTTAATGTTCACACCGGACAAAGCTGCTGCCGGTACGCGTTGAACTGTGAACCGGCTTTCACCGTTTTATTTTTTCCCANCTATTCGACCCGGCTGCTAATTCATGTTTTAAACTGAAAAATGGTAAGATCATTCGAAGATCTGGAGCCTCTCGCGAAGCGTACGTACCGTGTACGCGGGCGTAGTACATAGGTCGTTCCGTGTCTAAGCTCCATAAAGGCGTCACGCTCCGTAAGCAGAGCCCTCCTTGATCCAAATTCCTACCCGGGGTTGGAGGTTGAGCGATTCAATCTGACTTTAATGTTCACACCGGACAAAGCTGCTGCCGGTACGCGTTGAACTGTGAACCGGCTTTCACCGTTTTATTTTTTCCCATTCCCGAATCGATTAACAAAGGGAATTTTTCACGTCCACCGCCGCCGCCGCCAACGGACAGAGGTGGGAAGGGACCACCGCCGCCGCGGCGGAGGAGGGAGAGGCTGCGGCCGGGTGTCGTAAGCCCAAGGCACCGCTCACGAATCGCTCCGTAAAATATTTCACGTACCTCATCGAGCCACGTGTTTCGGAAGAAAGCGGCGTCCCGGATCGAATCGATTCCGAGCGGGACCCCCAACAACGGAGAAAACTTCGCCGTTCCTTTTAAACTATTAAATCGATAGAACATAATCGCCCGATTCTTTCCCGTTACGTCATAGTCGAAAATAGCCCGCGCGAGCTCGCGATGCCTGCAGTTTTAGTCATAAGTACTGTCACGTCTGCTCGATCACGATTTCGACGTGACCCATGGGTGCACGCGGGGTGGGCTATTTCGTGCAGAGTTGGATTTCGAAGAAGAGGTTCGGTCACGAGAGAGAAGGAGACGCAGTGGCCAGGGAGGTAGGCACGGCCACGAAAACGCGACTCTCTCATTTCGTTTCGGCTCGTCACGGACCGGTGCCCTGCTAGCTCTGCCCTTGACACAGTTCTGCCCGCGAGAGGAGCGCTCTTGCCGTGTTACGAACTCACGGCTCTCTCGGCTCCGCGCAGTGGACCGAGGGCGCTTCTGTCTCGGCATCAGCGCATTTACACCTCGACTGCGATTTCTTCTTTTTTATTTCATTTTTACTTTANCAATGGAAACGTGTGCGAGATTACCGGGGGCCCGCCGAGAGAGAACATCGCCAGACCCGTGTGCGAGCGTTTCGAAACAAGCGTAACGAAATGTTTATCCGTCTCTCTACGCCCGTGTCTACATTCAACAGTCACCGCGGTCTATAGAGCCGCCGCCGCACCGCCGAGACCTCAGCACCGACTACGATTTCGGATGGATTTTATTCGGCCAGGAGCCTGACGCTCGTCCGCCGATCGCAAAATTTTATTCTTATCGCGTTCTATTCATCCGAATTCGCCGGTCAGCACTTTTTTTTTATGGAAACTCCGCCGTTCTTGCCAAATCCTGAACGATTCCCTATCATTTCTTTACATATTAGTTCGAGCGAATATTCGCGTCGACGATAAAGCCGGCGATTTATCTGTTTTTATGAAGCGTATGAAAAACCAAAAAAACAAGAGTAATAAAAAGAGAAATGTATTATACTCTTCTATAGAAAATCTCTACTCTCCCGTATTTCACAAGAATATAATTTCTGTTTGGTACTGTGTTCAAATATTGATACGGACAATTCCCTGGTTAGGAACGACAGCTTGATTACGCAAGATAAATAAAATCCTTATTCTTGAAGAGAAAAACGTTTACATTTTTCTGTTTTCGTTCGGATACGCGCATTCGTGTACGTTCGTATGTGTATCGAGGTTACACCATGGGATCAAGAGTAAAGATCTCTTTTATTTAATATTCATTATAATACCGATGCACGCATGTGATATTATGCAGAATTTTACTAATTGTGAAACTTCCTCTTTAAATTCAAGTCTGTGTGGGTACACATGCGATTTTGCCCCAACGATAAATTATCAAAAATTATAAAGAATTAGGAGGCATGTGTAATTTTCAGGTTCGCAAGAACGGCTTATTTGTACGTCTAACAATAAGCAATAACGAGTCGACTGAACTTCACGGTAGTCATAAAATACTGTACATAGAGCGCGGACAATTGAATATAATTACTAGACTTTGTATAATAATGGGAGGTGGACGAGCAAATTCCTATACGCGGGCAACGCGTTCGCGTGGTTTTGCAACATTTATCTCGACAAACTACCACTTTACCCTTTGGCCAAACGAACAAGACGGTATTTAATACGCATAAAACAGCGGCAACGGGGTGCATCGCGTACGGACATGCTTCACGCGTGAACACCTGCGCGGAGAGATGGATGTATCACGTACTAATATGCAAGAAACGGCATATGGGAATACGAACGAGTTACCTTACAATTGAATTATCCCTGGTACTTCCTTCCCAGCCCATCAAATTAATTATTGTAAAAAATTCTCGCTTTCATTTCGACG
Source organism: Ceratina japonica (assembly GCA_019453355.1). Lineage (NCBI taxonomy): Eukaryota > Metazoa > Arthropoda > Insecta > Hymenoptera > Apidae > Ceratina > Ceratina japonica. The sequence continues at coordinate 234 of SMSR01011490.1, read as the reverse complement.
TTCAAACAATCACAATATTTTTAAATCGAAGGGGTAGTACGATTCTAGAACCTCTACAATTTCTAGAAAATGAAAACAAGAGATTTGCGCTATCTTTAGCTTGATCTAATCATAGAACGGTTTAATATACGACGAAAGTTCTTTCTGTGTCTTGATCATAGTTCGCCGAGGTCCTATGGACGGTTTCATGCGGTTCAGGTAGTAAGCAGAAGCTGGCGACGGTAACATGTGTGG
>SMSR01011473.1:14889-32527 GCA_019453355.1 Ceratina japonica | reverse complement strand
TAGAAAAATGAATCCCTGGTCCCGGGCGCGGCTTACGATCTCGACGATCCAGTTTTTCGTGTCGTCGCTAAGCCAAGCACTCCTGACACTTTGGCAAACGGCAGCGCGTTTTTTTTTTTGTAAAAAGGAAAAAACCGTCGCGCCGGTAATCCTAGAACGCGTATTTTCTTTGTTAGCCGATGCCCCGTAACAGATTCGGCGGGCTTTCAGCTACGGGATAGCTAACGGAAGCAGAAGAACCGGGGATGGGTTTTCGGCGAGAGAGAGAATATAAATCGATTGCGCAAGCAGCTTTGTACGAGTGTTCTCGTTTTGTGGTCGGGCATCGCACCTGTGCCCCCGAGGGGTTTCGAGACGGGAAATAAATGGGATTCGATCGAGGACTTAATCATCCGCCTTCGTTGAAAGGGACGTCTGGGACAAAACGATGCAGAGATCAGGAGACCTATTGATCGTTCAATGGAACATATTTGTCTAGATTTTTTTCGATCGCCCGTACATGCGATTCGTCGCGCTGAATAAATAATGACTCCGCTTTCGCCCGCGCCCTACGCCCGCCGTACATGATGCAATTTTACGGTATCGCCGATCTTCCTCCTCCTCCTCCGCCCCTTCGCGTTCCGTCCCGAACACACGTACAACTTTAATTGAATTCTCCCCGGTAACTCTAATTCAATTTTTATATGTACTCCGATAAGAAATTGGCCTGACTACGGGAGTCTACAAAACGACACGAGATCAATTTACAATTTCCTGTTTCCACGTTCAGAAAAGTACCGATTCGCATAGATAACATTTACCGGGTAACTTCCGTAGAATCATAGACCGGAAGTGAAATGCACTCGATCTACAGTATCAGCAGGGCAGCGCCAGATTCCAGCCACCTTGAGAACGTCTCGTCAATCACCCGATATATTTGCATGCGATCTCGAGCAGATCGATCTCTATCCCCGGGACCCGAAAGAGTCATTTCCAGATAAGTTCCCGATCGCGGCTCGTAAAAGGCATCGATCGCCCGGTGAAAGAACGCCGCCTCGCGTTAAGGCGAGTGCAAAATCGGGCGGGCACTCCCGCTGACTCGTAGAGGGTGGCGACCGAGGAAAACGAGGTTTTCGCTGATGCGTCGATAAAAACGTTCGGCCGGGCCGCGATCGAACGGCAAGAACCACGAGAGGTCCATCGGTCTCGGGAAAAGGGGACCCGTCGAATCTGTTGCCGGTCTTCGAACCGTCGTCGAAGACGTGGGGGCGTCCGCACTTTTCTTAACGCTTCCCGGCGCGCGACGGACAGTTAAAGGAAGTGATTCCCCCGGAAACAGGCATTTCTCTAAGCCGTGATAGCCGCCCGTTGTTGTAGTCCGTGGGGGGTTACGGCGTTCCCCGTCGTTTCGCGGCGCTTCACGAAAGAAAACGGCTGACAGTTTAAAGAAACAGGACCCAATTTCTGGCAATCGTAATGAGGCGCTATTGTTGTTGCCCCCCCCCCCCTTCTTCCCCCTCGCAGCCCGTCGCCTCGGTTCCGACTTCCACCTTTACACGGAGATTGAACTTTTCTCTGTAGGATGCAGAAACGCTCGGGTATTCGCGCTATCGCGCGTTTCCAACGGCAGACAGCAGCGCAGCGGCTGGAAAAACCTCGGGATTACGAGGACATTCTAGCCGGGTAACGAGATAATAAAGAGGCCAGCTTTGTAGCACCGTGGTGAACTTTTTAGCTGCGTCGCTTTTCTGCCTTCAGCTCAAGCTTCATCTTTTTCCGGTTCTTTCTTCCGATCTTCCTGCTCCTTTTTTATTCTCTTCCCCCCCCCCCGCCGGTCGCGCTGTCCCGTGATTCGCGCGCTCGTTGCGGCGGGGAATAAAATCCTTGCGCACAGTCGACGCGCGCTTCCGGTTAAATTTCGACGGAGAACGATTCTTTTACGGGTCCGTTTCGGCGACGGGAGAGAGGAACGCGTNGATTCGTCGCGCTGAATAAATAATGACTCCGCTTTCGCCCGCGCCCTACGCCCGCCGTACATGATGCAATTTTACGGTATCGCCGATCTTCCTCCTCCTCCTCCGCCCCTTCGCGTTCCGTCCCGAACACACGTACAACTTTAATTGAATTCTCCCCGGTAACTCTAATTCAATTTTTATATGTACTCCGATAAGAAATTGGCCTGACTACGGGAGTCTACAAAACGACACGAGATCAATTTACAATTTCCTGTTTCCACGTTCAGAAAAATACCGATTCGCATAGATAACATTTACCGGGTAACTTCCGTAGAATCATAGACCGGAAGTGAAACGCACTCGATCTACAGTATCAGCAGGGCAGCGCCAGATTCCAGCCACCTTGAGAACGTCTCGTCAATCACCCGATATATTTGCATGCGATCTCGAGCAGATCGATCTCTATCCCCGGGACCCGAAAGAGTCATTTCCAGATAAGTTCCCGATCGCGGCTCGTAAAAGGCATCGATCGCCCGGTGAAAGAACGCCGCCTCGCGTTAAGGCGAGTGCAAAATCGGGCGGGCACTCCCGCTGACTCGTAGAGGGTGGCGACCGAGGAAAACGAGGTTTTCGCTGATGCGTCGATAAAAACGTTCGGCCGGGCCGCGATCGAACGGCAAGAACCACGAGAGGTCCATCGGTCTCGGGAAAAGGGGACCCGTCGAATCTGTTGCCGGTCTTCGAACCGTCGTCGAAGACGTGGGGGCGTCCGCACTTTTCTTAACGCTTCCCGGCGCGCGACGGACAGTTAAAGGAAGTGATTCCCCCGGAAACAGGCATTTCTCTAAGCCGTGATAGCCGCCCGTTGTTGTAGTCCGTGGGGGGTTACGGCGTTCCCCGTCGTTTCGCGGCGCTTCACGAAAGAAAACGGCTGACAGTTTAAAGAAACAGGACCCAATTTCTGGCAATCGTAATGAGGCGCTATTGTTGTTGCCCCCCCCCCCCTTCTTCCCCCTCGCAGCCCGTCGCCTCGGTTCCGACTTCCACCTTTACACGGAGATTGAACTTTTCTCTGTAGGATGCAGAAACGCTCGGGTATTCGCGCTATCGCGCGTTTCCAACGGCAGACAGCAGCGCAGCGGCTGGAAAAACCTCGGGATTACGAGGACATTCTAGCCGGGTAACGAGATAATAAAGAGGCCAGCTTTGTAGCACCGTGGTGAACTTTTTAGCTGCGTCGCTTTTCTGCCTTCAGCTCAAGCTTCATCTTTTTCCGGTTCTTTCTTCCGATCTTCCTGCTCCTTTTTTATTCTCTTCCCCCCCCCCCGCCGGTCGCGCTGTCCCGTGATTCGCGCGCTCGTTGCGGCGGGGAATAAAATCCTTGCGCACAGTCGACGCGCGCTTCCGGTTAAATTTCGACGGAGAACGATTCTTTTACGGGTCCGTTTCGGCGACGGGAGAGAGGAACGCGTTTGACGGATTACGTTTCAGAGGTATCAGTTCCTCATCTATTGCAGTTTTTCTTGCAGAGATTTATTCGTATTTACTGGAACGAAATTAATAAGGTAGTCGGCCCAGTTTTCGATCATGTAAGGAGACGAGACAGATCTTTTAATAAAAATATTGATGTATTAAGCGCTGAGTCAACATTTTTTCACTTATTTATTAGTTTAAGTCTTACTAACTTACGAAATAACAAAAAAATCTTTAATGTTGATAGACATAATAATATAAATTCACCTTAAAAAAAAAGGATCCCCTTCTCGTAGATTTTGATTATCGATTCATAGCCAAAAACAAGTTTTCGATCAACGTTTGACTCAATTTTTGATCATGACACTGAGGTTGTGGATTGAAGTAAAACTTGTGTTTGATATTAAAGTTTTCTTTATTTAAATAGAATAATACGTTTAAATCAACAAAAAAATATAGTATGTTATAAACATAACATGTTTTCCTAACCGTAAAAGTAATAACAATATAAACAAACTTTGTGTAAACTTTTTTCTGTTTTAAAAGCAAATAACTATTTTAATATATACTTATTCATTATATTTAATGTTAGATTTAATATTTTTTTCATTCTCTTTTAAATCATTTTCCGTTTTCATTAAAATATCTTTCATTTTTTTATTCTTTCATTATTTCTAATATTCTCGTGTATCTTTTTTATTTGATCTTTTGTTTTATTTTTTCTTCAAGAGTCGCACTTTCTGATTGACATCGTAACAAAGTTTCATCTTCCTTATTCTTTTTCAATTTTAATTCTAAATCCTTCAATTCATAGTTTGTGATCGAAAATAGATTAACGTACAAAAATAGTGTACCAATTTTCGATCACATAATCATAAGTACGTAAATAAATAATTGATCACATACCTTTCGTTTTCTACCCATAATGAACCACGAGAAAAATACAGACACTTATTTTACTGCTGCACAGAAAAACAATGCTACCAAATAAATAATTTTACAACGGCATGTCGTTAGAGCCATCGGTAAGGGAGTTCGGTAAATGGCTACGTATCGCAGTAGCTCTACCAATATAACTATTCTATATTCGATCGCTACGTTTGCACCATTCAAATTATAGACAAAAAAGTAGCACAAATAAAAAAATTTCTACAATCAATTTTTTATTTAGAAAATGTATTCCGTAATGACAAAATTGCAGTTTTTATTGGCGCGATCGAAAAGTGGGACGTGATCGAAAACCGGGCCCACTACCTTACATACGAATTTATGTGCTGGGTTATACGAGATTAGAGCTAGGAAAATAATGACCATTTTTTCTTTTATTTCAGCGAACTTCCCGAGAACAATCGAGAATCTTGGGGACTCAATCTCTTCGGAATTGGAGGGTAATCCACCCCTTTGGGTTACCAGGAGGCCCGGCACGCACGGCGAGGAGGTTTACATAAATAACGCGAAGATCCTGACAGAGCGGAGCAACTTTCAGTCAAAGGTTTCCATCGGCGGCGACATGAAAACCCAGGTAGGCGTTCTAGCGCATTAATTAACTGCTTCGAATTACGTGCTATGATTAATGCGTTTCATGTTATAAGCGAGCTTGTATCTTAACGTATTCAAATTCATACGATCCGCAGTTTCCTACTTTGCATTTTTCATTATAAGTTTTGTATCAGATGACAATTGTAAAAATTGCAGTATAGAAATCTAAATTATTTATAGACATTTAGATTTTTTTTAAAATATGTCTAATTTTTCCTCTGTGCTGCTTTATTCGAATTTTGCTTCAATTTATCATAAGTTACTGATAATGCACCCGGTTAAGATCGTAAAAGGAAAAGGAATGCATTTTCATCGCGCGAACTCTTTTATTACCAGCCAGTAAATTTTTGTTTATGCACACGCCGTCGCGTCGCTGTTAGTTTAATCACAAATTACTTCTTTACGAGCGTAATCTTGCGAATAATTGGGTTAGTTTACATGCTGCTACGGGTGAACACAAACCCCGGGCGCACACCGAGAGACCTCGAAGAGGTTGGCCCCGCCGCGCTTTCCGACCTCTCATGTGCCCTCTTCTAACGAGATTTTAATGAGCTAGACAACCCGCCCGGGCCAGAAAGTCTCGATTACGCGAGATATCGCTCGCCTCGATAACCCCGTCGAATATTCTTACCTCCTTCGGGGACGCTTTTTATCGACAAAAAGATTTCGCCTCGCGCTAAACGCGGACGCAATAAGAAGTTCAACGAACGGAAAAACGCAACGCGCCAGTTGCCATTTTTAAAGCGTCTGGGAACTCTGATTACTTTATATTTAGTTGCGATAAAAATAAGAATGTAGTTTCTTTAAAATGTTTATTAATAATTTCGAATTAGAGATTTCGTAAAAAATGTCATTCCTCAAGACATGTCATTTAATATGCATATCCACGTAACAATAAGAATATTAAGTACAATATGTTCTGCTACTTGTAAATTTTATGATTTCTTTATACTTGTGTCCGTTTTAGTCATTATATATTTTTACTGCACTGCTCGTTTATGTGATCCGTTTATTTTGAAATTGGCCTAAGTCCATTTAGTTGGCGATCTATACAGGGTGGTCCGGTTAAGTAGGGCTTAATATCTCTTCAGCTTGTTCTCAGGCAAAAATATTTTTGATCACCTATGTCCCATTTTGCATTTTGATCCTCCCAATCTGTCATTTTTGTTTGTAACAATTTTTCCGGCTCATGTAATTATATACACGTTTTTATACGAAATGGGTTAATGAAAAGTCTGTGAAATTAAATAAATAAATAAATAAATAAATAATTATCTAATTCTCTACATAGATTTAGTTAACACGATTTTAGCTGCGTGTAGGCGGTTAAACTTCATAACGTGAGTTTGCTTTGTGTACGTACTTCGCACAGAATCTTATTAGTGTGCCTCGATGATAGTGATCTTGAAGTTTGAGGCTCATATGCCCTGAATCGAAGTTTAATTGGATTCTATTGTGAAGCTGACTTCAACTAATCAGAAACTAATTACTTTAAGTACAAGTTTATATCTGACGTCTGTCCTTGACACAAGTTGGGGAGTGCTTATCAAAAATCCGTGAGTTTACATCGTCCCGATTTTACCACCGGAAAGTAATTAAAGTATTAATTTCCTGAACATCGCGGTTATAAGTGACGCCGCGGCGCAGTTCCTGAACCAGCCGACACTTCTGGGGTCCGGCGTTCTTATCTGAATCGGCCTCGTTGAACGTTATCAAACGGATCCCTTTAATCTGCATCAAGTATCATCGTCCGATGAAAATCGCTCTGGGACCCAGTCTTCGGCTAATCTCTTCAACGCGCTCGCCCGTAGATCAATCCTCTTCCACTCATCTTCCTCTCCCCTCGCCCTCCTCCTCTTCCCCCTAGGCGAGCATCTCTCTCTCTCTCTCTCTCTCTCTCCTCCTCTCTCGCCGGTATTAGAGAAACTTTTCTCATCCACTTAACGCAGAAGTTCTATCGCCGGCCGTAGAGCACGAAAGTATCGGATCATAATTAATGTAGACAAAAGTGGGCTAATCGAATAACTTTTTACATTCCGATCTGGCGAAGTTCGCCGGCCACTCTAGCCGGGGTTCCGCGATGGAGCCTCGACCCGGCGCCGCGCGTCGGGTCAACTTTCTTTCGCGCTTCTGCGCTGATTAACTCGTCGGGACCTAGGTACCAGCCACCTCCTCGTGAGCCACGCTGGAATCTTGTTAATGCGAAAATAATCGTATTACGTTCTCATAGTTCGCCTGAGCGTAATCGCTTTACCTACGTGCATTTCTTTTACGTTCCCAACTCACTTTTCAACTCAAGAGATTAACGTAGAATTTTGAATTGGTGTTTTAGAACATTGTGTGCTCTATGATTTATTTTTTATGTGCATAATTTTGCGTATTTACTATTTTCTTTATTACACTGGCAGAATTTTGAATTGGCGTTTTAAAATATTGTGTGCTGTAATGTTTATATTTTATTTGCATAATGTTGCGTATTTACTATTTTCTTTATTATACTGGATTTTTAATAAAATAATTATCATCATTTAATAGCTAATGACAGTAATTATCATCATAGAACCAGAAGTAATATATATATAGGCAACTGGATTTACCTTGAAAATTGATAGGTAAATGTAATATGTTTCCTTTGCCAGGAATACAACATTCATATTAAGTAATAAAATGAAATTGGAAACGTGGAGCTGCAGCTTGGTTGCAATATGAGCTTAAAAAGAAATTTTAATGTCAGGATCAAAATTAATCCAATGTCTAGCACGCGCAATCTGTTGTTTGGAGATTAAAATGTAAAGCAGTGATAAAAATTGCGATAGAAGTAGATTGCAGTTTTTGCCTGAAAAACTCTCGAGTGTCCTTGCATTTGTATGTACAGAACGGTAGGAAAGAATCCATTGCATTTACATATTATTCTTATTTCTTCTGTAGCAAAACATGGTCTAATTTCTTAAACGAACTTGTTTATCTCGAGACAAGATTGTTTCTCTACGATATTTAAAATACAGATTTTTACGTAAAATAAAATTTGTAGGATATCCATTTTAAAAATAAGATTAAGTTCTTTTTAAATATATAATTTTCTCATGAATGAATAAAATCCACAATTTAATAATAATATTAATTGTTTAAATAAGATATTAAATTGTATGATTTCTGGTTCTATGATAATAATAATTACTTAATTAGACAATATAATAGAATAAATAGTGAATACGCATTATGCAAATAAAATATAAACCTTTACAATATTTAGAATACAGATTTTTATATAAAATAAAACTTGCATGACATCCATTTTAAAAATGAGATTCAATTTTTTTTACATACCTAATTTTCTCATTTGTGTGAATAAAATCCACAATTTAATAATATGAATTGTTTAAATCAGAAATTAAATTGTACAATTAAAGTACAGTGTACAAAGGGTAAAATTGCCAGGGTATTCAAATAGCGCAAAGCCAATAGACAAGCGATGAGGATAAACTTTGAACAGGCAACCCCTGTGAGTCTTCTTCGACGACTCACCTGACCCTAAAAAATAAACATGAGGTCGGACCCGTTCAGCATCCATTCGATTAACTTTCGAAACATAAACCACCCTTATCCCCACGCCGCGTTGTACTCCCAACGAGCCCGCACTCCCGTGTAACACGGGGAGGCTTCGCACCCCCGAAGACGGTCCGGACGAACGCGCGATCCGTTCCTTTTTCCCCCGGTCGACTAAACGCGATCGATCGGGTCGCATCTCACGCAGGTTCGCCCCCGTTCGGCCGCGAGAACTATTCGGCAAGTATTCGGCCAAGCTGATTTTCAATTTGCTCCTCCGCTCCGGGTGGACGGGCTTGGCTTCAAACGGCTGCTCTTTCAACCCGTTCTCTTCTTTTCGCCCGTCCGCGTCGCGATGCCCTCGATCCCTCCCCATTTTCCTCTCCATTAACCGTAACTCTTTAGCCGATGGGCGGCTGACGGCGCGGCGCAGTTATTCGGAACCCGGAATTTCTTTAAATTGTCAAGAAACAGACGGGCCCCGGGCTACGCGTCGGCGAGCCGCGTTCCAACGGCGTCTAATGAGATCAAAAGCCCGCGAGCTTTCGACATTAAAAAACGTCACTGCCTCCTTGACCTCGCGGCCAGCCTATACACTCTCCGCTCTTTCTTTAGATATCTAGTGCGCGAATCATTGCGTACCATTGGAACATTCTTTCGTGTTTCGTATTCCAATGTGGAGAGAAGAATAGACAATTATACAGGGTGGTCCGGAATTCGTAGTACAACCGGGCAGGGGACGATTCTACGTTAAAAAATAAGAAAATATTTTGGTATAACATTTTTTCATTCGGCACTCCGATTTCGAGAAAATCGATTTTGAACTTTGAGAAATCTTAGTACGATTTAGTACAAAAAATAAGCGTTTTGTATTGTAGCATTTTGATACTAAATGTAAAAAATATAAAGTATAACAAAGAATAAAAAATAAGTAATCAACAAAAACATTTTGTAATGTATTAACCACACAATCATCAATGTTTGTAAACACTGATTCGGACAGAGACACAATCAGCAGGGAAATACACGAGCAAATTGTAATACTAAATCGTACTAAGATTTCTCAAAGTTCAAAATCGATTTTCTCGAAATCGGAGTGCCGAATGAAAAAATGTTATACCAAAATATTTTCTTATTTTTTAACGTAGAATCATCCCCTGCCCGGTTGTACTACGAATTCCGGACCACCCTGTATAGTAGGGATGTTTGATCCTTTCTGTAAAGATCCTCGAATCGATCCCGAATCGGAATCTGAAATCTTTCTTGGGCTATATAGACCTCGTTTACGAAGGACGTTTCGACCTTAAATAGAGGATGAGAAAAACGGATAAATAAATAAATAAACTAAGATTTTTCAGAAAATCGAAATGAGAGAATCGGTTCTTGCAGAATCGATACATTTTGACTCTTTGTTTTGCAGAATATCTTCTTGCATTTTCTTGCAGAATCGATGCATTTCGACTCTTCTTTACAGAATTTCTTCCTGCATTCTCTTCCAGAATCGATTCTTTTAGAGAAACAGTGCAAATAAATAAATAAATTTGTATTTTTTCTTTGCTGTTGGACATATGGACAGAGATTATTGAAGACCATTGTGTTCAGGAAAACAAATATCATGTCATGTGTTTTAATCATTATTTGTTATTTAATTGCCATTCGTTAAGTTTCTGGAATTCGATAAAGGATTTAAAAATTAATAATATACATATACTAATGTATGGTCTAAGCCTCATATTGTTACTAGGGGCAATTAATTACAGTAATCGATTGTCGATTTTTAAATCAAACAATCGACAGGTGAAACGGATAAATAAATAAATAACCCAAGAATCTATTCTGGGGAAAATTGAATACCAAAAAATCCTTTTAAATGATCGATTTTCTAACCAAAAGAATCGATTTTAACTTCAATTTTACAATTATGTCTTCAACACATTATACAATTATCTAAAATTAATAATATGTTGGTTTTGGATATTTTGAAGGATTCTCTATTTATGTAATATTATAGGAAAATTATGTTTTTCTAAATACTGACACTAAAAAATTGACTTTTGGCCGCAAGAATCGCCTTTCCAAACCACTGCGCAATAATTTCGGTTCTTATTCAACATCCTAAAGGTCTCCTTGGATAACCTATATGGTGACACATAAAACGCTGATAAAATCATCTAATTTGCAAAGTAACACGGTCCTTATTATTGCGTTCCTTCTTGTTCCGCGTATCACGCCGTCGGAATTAGTGCGACGCTCCTACTACATTATATTTTTTTAAATTCACACGGATAATCTCGCCGCCGGTCCCGTTTATCCCCGGGATTCGGTATGCAGTATCCCGGGCGTTGAATAAAGAAGGCCGCGCGAATTTTCTCCAAGTATTTTTTCGCCGAATCGCCCCGGCGCGCAGCGCGTGATGTAGTTCGCAGCGAGATCGTAAACGTTAACGGTGCCGGGACTTTGTCAGTTATTACGGTGCTTCCGGGTTGATCTCGTGTTCCTCCGAGGATATACTTTTCCCGTGGAAAAACGCGAGAGCGGAACGGAACAGGCGAGGCTGTTTAAATAAGCCGGAAAATATTTTTATACGATTTCATGCTGTCTGCTCTTTCGCGCTAACCTTTCTTGCGCCTTTAATACCCCGCCCCCCGCGTTTCCACGGCTGCGATGTTAATTTCAACGCGGCCGTTTCGGCCCGTAACCGGTCCCGAGTCCTTTTCGCCTTTTACCTATCGTTAGTTAAACGGCGCCCGTAGAATAATAGAATAATAATCTAACGGAGGATAGCGTAATAATAACGGTGGAACGCAATTCGGGGAGACGGGCGAGTAGATACTTCCGGGCGCGATTATGTTTTCGGCTTTCGCAGCTCGTTGCAGCGGGCGAGCGGCGAACTATCGTAATTAATGCTCACTCGAAGAAATTCGAAGTGAAGGAAACAGTTAGCCCCGCGACCGACCAGTCTGCGCTAATGAAATTAACAGTTACGGTTAGCTGGAGGTAATTATTCATTCGCAAACAACCGGCAGAAACTTTGTTCCAAACATTGATTATATTGANAACCGGTCCCGAGTCCTTTTCGCCTTTTACCTATCGTTAGTTAAACGGCGCCCGTAGAATAATAGAATAATAATCTAACGGAGGATAGCGTAATAATAACGGTGGAACGCAATTCGGGGAGACGGGCGAGTAGATACTTCCGCGCGCGATTATGTTTTCGGCTTTCGCAGCTCGTTGCAGCGGGCGAGCGGCGAACTATCGTAATTAATGCTCACTCGAAGAAATTCGAAGTGAAGGAAACAGTTAGCCCCGCGACCGACCAGTCTGCGCTAATGAAATTAACAGTTACGGTTAGCTGGAGGTAATTATTCATTCGCAAACAACCGGCAGAAACTTTGTTCCAAACATTGATTATATTGAGATAAGATTATTACGTATTCACTCTGTTTGCTGTACACCGCGACGGCCTGCTGATCGTTTGACTGAAACACTGATTTCCTCGGTATTCGCAGCACGACTTCAATGCGAGTGATCTCGTGCAAAAGTGGCTCCACTGCCAGCTTCCACCGAGTACTTATAAAATGGAATTTCATTAATATTGTAGATTAGATTTTCTTTAATTTTGAATAGAATCCCGAACATCTTTTAACGTGAATTCGACTACGCAACGTTACAAGACGTCTGTAACGGCCGCAGTGGTGGTTCCATTTAAATTTATGATCAATTTATATTCATTACATGATTTGGACAGAGCAAATGGCATGAAATCAGGAGATGAAAGAAACCTCGAGGATAGATACGTACGTACACTGCGCGCTTTTTAAAAGGCATTTCCGTTGGAAGACAAATTTGACTTTCATCTTGATACGGCTTTGTGTAAGCGTTACACGGGACGTGTGTGACGCGCGTGTGCGAACACATATGTGTCCCCGGTTGAAATAGGTACGCGTACGAGAGTAATGCGCGCATATCCGCTTTCAATTCGATGGATATGTAAAATATACGCCGCCGCGTCGCCGTACGTAAAATGGATACCGGGCGCTTGAATATTTCATCGTTAAATCGATTCGATATTATTGCGACGTACGATATGGGACAATTTAAAGCTTCCTCGTTATTGTTGGCAAGAAATCAATGCGACTGGGGGATTAGGTGTAATGAAAACAATTATATCTTTTTTCGACAGGCCCAGATAAATTTGTAATTTATAAAAAGGAAGCGAGAGATAAAAATAGACGAGAGCGACAGAGCGAGGAAGACTTATAAAAATAAGGGTTTTGGTACCTCAAATGATTTTCGGCTAATTTCAATTGCACATTGCCTCACGACTGGTTCAATATCGTTTGAGTTAACTGTATGTACGTAATAGAAAAGTCTACTTCGAGTGTAGAAATAAGGTACAATAAAGGTAGTCAGGGTTAGGGCTGCCAACTCGATATCTCAGGTTGAAGAGAAAGAGTATTAAAAAAATTCCAAAACGTTTAAATATAATGTTATTTGAAAAATATTACAAAAAAAAAGAATCTAAATCTATATCCTCTTCATTATCGTTGTTACATCCCAGTGTGTACAGCAAGGGTTAATACGGACACCTAAAAATTAGTTTTGCTAACATGGATTTTCATTTTCGAGAATTGATACCACTTCCGTGCTCCTATACAGGGTCTTCAAAAATTATTAGAAAAATTATTAGAATAATATTAGGATAATATAGAAAAGTTATTAGAATAATATTAAAATAAAAATTTTTTATTAAAATAGTATTAAAATAATTGAAGTTTTGTTTAAAGAACTACGTAACCGAATCCACCATGCTTGTCAAATAATTCGACAGAAATGTGAGATTTCAATTATTTTAATAAAAAATTTTTATTTTGATATTATTTCAATATCAATAATATTAAAAATATTTAATAATATTAATAATATCAATAAATTTAATAATAAATTATTAATAATATTAATAATATTCTTCAAACAAAAATGTTTATATCTCAGAAACAGTTGACCTTTGGACCTATGTTTACTAAAGCTTTTTCACTCAGTACAGTGTGCTCTATACCCCATATAAATATTGAGTGCTTTTTTTTTTAACACCCTGTATAAGCACAGGTATTCCCCCTTACTGCCTGCCCCTCGCGAGATCTGATTAATCTCCTTAGAAAAAAGACAAGTTAGCAACCCTGAAGGTAGTATAATCTTGACATTAAAAAATAGAGTAAGATTGTAACCTGGAAAAGAACCAACTTAATAAATCAATACATTATACGTAAAGAAAACACTATAAATAATATTCGCAACTATAAATTGAATACTGAGTGAATTTACTTTCCATGAAGAAGAAATGGTAAAATCCAATAATTGAGAANAAGAGTATTAAAAAAATTCCAAAACGTTTGAATATAATTTTATTTGAAAAATATTACAAAAAAAGAATCTAAATCTATATCCTCTTCATTATCGTTGTTACATCCCAGTGTGTACAGCAAGGGTTAATACGGACACCTAAAAATTAGTTTTACTAACATGGCTTTTCATTTTCGAGAATTGATACCACTTCCGTGCTCCTATACAGGGTCTTCAAAAATTATTAAAAAAATTATTAGAATAATATTAGGATAATGTAGAAAAATTATTAGAATAATATTAAAATAAAAATTTTTTATTAAAATAGTATTAAAATAATTGAAATTTTGTTTAAAGAACTACATAACCGAATCCACCATGCTTGTCAAATAATTCGACAGAAATGTAAGATTTCAATTATTTTAATATTATTTTAATAAAAAATTTTTATTTTGATATTATTTTAATATCAATAATATTAAACATATTTGAACAAGGAAGGTGTTGGATAAGGAAAATTCTAGAAAGGCGAAAGACGTTAGGAGAAGAACAGGAAAGTGAAAATTGAGGCTGGACTGATTATATTGGGCACTGGATTATATTTGACAGTTTCATTCTATATTTGTATATTCTATTGGGAGATAATATGTTATTTGTTATTTGTATACACTCGATGTAGGCACGGTCGCGTGTCAAACCCCCTTTCAAAGCCGAAAGTCGTGAAATAAAGCATATCTAATATTAAACATATTTAATAATATTAATAATATCAATAAATTTAATAATAAATTATTAATAATATTAATAATATTCTCCAAACAAAAATGTTTATATCTCAGAAACGGTTGACCTTTGGACCTATGTTTACTAAAGCTTTTTCACTCAGTACAGTGTGCTCTATACCCCATATAAATATTGAATGCTTTTTTTTGAACACCCTGTATAAGCACAGGTATTCCCCCTTACTGCCTGCCCCTCGCGAGATCTGATTAATCTCCTTAGAAAAAAAAACAAGTTAGCAACCCTGAAGGTAGTATAATCTTGACATTAAAAGATGGAGTAAGATTGTAACCTGGAAAAGAACCAACTTAATAAATCAATACATTATACGTAAAGAAAACACTATAAATAATATTCACAACTATAAATTGAATACTGAGTGAATTTACTTTCCATGAAGAAGAAATGGTAAAATCCAATGATTGAGAAACTGGTCTGGTTAGAAGCGGTATAAACTGTCCTTCCGGCTGGCGCAAAGTGGGAATCAGGAATAAAGAAACAGCAGCGGAGAGAGGCGCCGCTCGTTTACACAGAGATGAACGGCGAATTAACGATTACGGGGCTCGTGTTCAATCTAGAAAACTCGGCCGCCCCGAGACCGCTTTCATGGTCGCAGGACGCGTTCCCGTCTCCGTCTTCACGGCGCAATTTCCTTTTACGAGGCATTCTGGCAGGCCGTGGAGGAACTTTTCCCGGGAGGCCGGAAAACGCGACGGGACAAGAAAATGGAAAGGTATCAGAGAAGTTGGCGGTACCAACCGCGGTAACTCGATTTGGAAACGAAATAAAGCCGAGATTCCGGCGGCGGCGCGCGGCGTAAACGCCGGCCGGCCGGGTCCGCCCCGCGCGCACGCGGCTGAACAAAAGGATGGTCGCGTTACGGCTTGTTAAAGAATGCACACCGCCGCCGGAACGCCGGAACAGAGTTTTCCCAGCGACGACGACGGGGACGAGGCGGAAACAGAACGGGTGGAAGCTGCGAGACCAAAAGGTCAACGCATAACCGAGAGAGGGAAAAGGGAAATGGAAACGAGCGCGCGGGGAGAGAAAAGTAGTGGCACCAGATGAGATAAAAGTGATTCGCGGCTTCTTGAGGATAGCCTGTTCTTGATTTTTCCCATCTCCGTCCGATTCGATGAATCTCGAAGTGACGTTAAAGAGGATGATCTCGTTTACGCTTCCAACCTTCGCGGAATCTTTGGAAATGTTCTCGGTAATAAGATTTTTTATTCCTACATGCTTTCGCGAAACTTTTTCGCTCGGGACAACTTCGGGTAAACGTGTGATCAGTCTAATATAAATTTAAATCGTGGAAATTCAATAAATATTTAAATTTGCATTAAAAATGTATTAAAACAATTTGCATAACAGATAGAATTATATGATAGATAGGAAAAATCATGCTAGAAGAAACTTAATTTATTTTAGCTAAATATCTCAATTCGTTTCCAAAATATAAGCTTTCAAAGTTTAAGCTTTGCCTACCGACGCGGAATCAAAGGGTTATTTTCTAGAACCGCGTAGTGGGTGTCTAGACAGGTTGGTTGGAGCAGGTCAGTAACTGGGTCAGCGTGCGAGAGAAACATCCGAGTCGTGTCAGAAACACAGCTACTACGTCGAATAAATTACACAACCGTTTTTACACGACGATATTTCTAGACCGAGAAGTCGGATTAAAACGAATCAATGGCATTCTAAGAGAGAAACTCTTGTATTTTTAGTAACGAAGTCCTATCCCGTGTTCTTTATCTTTTACAAGACTATGTGTGAACAATTACAATTACAATTATTTCAGATATTTCAATACACAATTACAATTACAATTATTTCAGATATTTTAATACATAAGTACAATTACAATTATTTCAGATATTTTAATACACAATTACAATTACAATTATTTCAGATATTTTAATACACAATTGCAACTATTTCAGATATTTTAATACACAATTACAATTACGATTATTTCAGATATTTTAATAGAGAAAAAATTAGATTCGACTTCAAGTATAACAATTTACGAAACGTTCATTAATTAGAGCTTGAAACCTCTATCATTTAATGATGTGCTGTCGTCGATGATTAACGTCGATACACTCAAATCAAACAGGGCATAAAATCCGCTCGTAGGAAAATACCGAAATCCACTCGGTAATAAATTCGCCAAGCACATCCATGTAGGTTTCGTTAATATCAGCAAATTTGCTCTGCGAAGTGTGCCATAAACCTTTTATGGGTGTCAACAGCTCGAAAATGTGGCGTTCCCGTTTCGCGCTAGTACATATTACTGGAGGTCAGTCGGTCTGCTTTTAATCTCGCATAACATTCCCAGGGTTCGAGGCGAGGGAACGAAAGCGAGTCGGGAGAGAATCGGCGCCACGGTGTCTCGATGCCACACCCTGACAGCACCCCGGAGCCGCGTTTTATTGCAATCGAACCGACGCTTCATGCTCGCAATTTGTGCTTTCTTGTATCCCACTGCAAGTTTTGCATGTACGCTCTTCAGTACTTGTTCTTTAAGGCTTGCGTCATTGAAATCCTAACGTGTCTCCCTTCGTCTTGTAGAAATTATCTTAAAATTAATTTCTTTAATTTTAAAGAAGAGTTCCAACATTATTTCTTATATTCAGTTTTTAATTTTCCGTAGTACATGGAACGGTATTTTTAATCTTGAAGCGTCATTATTATCGGCCTGTGAATTCCGGGATAGGAAGAAGTCGTAATGGATTATACGGTGAGACACGTAATAATGAAATGAAACATTAATTTTAGGTTTTCAGTTTGTACCGTTGAAAGCTCATAAATTAGCGTGCGTTTAAAGCGTCGTGCAGGTTGGTTTATATAAGCGTCTAACAAAGACCTTCGAAGCGGGCGTAAAATTCCACTCCATTAACTTAGCATTCGTTAATTTACGTTTCCACCGGGACGCGGCGGAGGACACAATTAATTACGAATAGCCATAACGAACCATTCGCCTGTTTTTATTAATGATCGCATTCGAGGGTGTAAACGTGACTTCG
>SMSR01011463.1:0-32466 GCA_019453355.1 Ceratina japonica | reverse complement strand
GGTTTTCTCCTTTTCTGTTGCATCCCTTCTTATTTGGTACATCTCTCGAATCCACATCACTTCTTCCTCTCAAAATTTCCCTCATCAATATTTCTATCATTGCCGCTACTCCTACACAGTTATACGCTGTGTTCCAACGTTCCTGGCTCGTTCAGACATATACGGGATGTGCAATGTATCCACTGTATCCTACCAGCATTGAGATGCTCATCAGACTCTCACCAGACACTCATTTTTTCACCACATCTAAATCTCGCCTCTATCTCCTACTATCTTCCTTTGTATTCTCTTTTTCTCTTCTGATCTCTTCCTTCGTATTCCAGTCTCCTCATTCATTTTTTTGCTTCTTGAGTCACCTAAGCTCTTAATGCATTTGAGAACTGATCACTGTTTCTTTGTATGTAATGCGTTCTCAACGGGAAGCCATCCGACGATCGGAATCGGGTAAAGTTTAGCGTGCAAGCGTTTTTCTTACAGAATTTCACGTCCGACTTGTTTCCGAAATATGTTCCCGAAGTTTGTTTCTAAATGTCCGGACGAGTTTCCGTTCCACTGTTACGTAACAGAATGTTTTTACCCGGGCAGAGAATGGATGTTAAAACTCTTTGCCAATACGTCGGATGCACCGATACAGGGAGGATCGCGCGCGCTGGAGTAAGAAGAACCGTGGCCACTTTGGGAATCTTCCGGCGCATTCGATAAAACTTTTTGCGAGCCTGTTCAAACATGCATACGATTCATTTATAAAATATGCATTCTTCCGACGTTCCATTTAAATAATTTCGCCCCGCGTGAGTGAGGGACGAACTGAGGCTAGACGAAGTCCGAATCAGGTCGACTTGTTCAAGTCGCGTTTGACCGTATTTATTAAAATTCACGCTGACGCCTCGTCGCCATTCGCGACCATTCTTTGTTGCAGGCCGGCATGATTTAATGTAAATACTGACTGCGAATTAACGTTCGGTAAATCCGGAAATATACGTATTAATTAACATACTGTAGCGCCCATTTACATAGCCGGTAAACGCAAATCGTTAATTAAATCCCGTTGCCCGTTTTGCCTATTTACAGAGACGAATTCGTGTACCACTCGAAATCGAATTACAAAATTCTTGATTTCCAAACGGCGTTCAAAATGCAGGGAATAACAAAAGTATAATGTTTCAACGGTGGAAGAGATTTTTGAAAATCGTGTTCGGAGTGGTGGAAAAAAAAATCCGTGGACTAATTGCAACACAATTTAACGCGGGTATAAAATTTGCCGTACGTAGTCTCGCATCGAACCGCGAAAGGGTTAAAAGTTGAACGAACCAGGCGGCCAAGTTTCGCTTACGCTTCCTCCGTCTCGAGAGGCAGCGCGCGTAAAAGTGGAAACTCGGCTACGTCCGCGTAAAACTTTTTCCACGAAATTGCTCTTTTTCCCGACTACGACAGGCAATCCCTTCTTTTTTTTTTTCCTCTCCTTTTCTCCTGGTCGCTCGGTTTTAGTCAGACGGAGACAAAGTGTGATCAAAGGAAGTTTGTCAAATTCGCGTTCTTTCGGTTATCGATGAGATTTCTACTGCCGGGTCGTTCGCGAAACGAGCTTGTGATCCCCACGGTTTTTCCTTATTCCTCATCAGAAGGCGAAAAGCAATGATTCCAGAATTTATGGTACAGAAACTAGACTTATGTTATTGATGTATTATGATTCGGTATTATTTTCTTTTTATCCTCCATCTGAAGGCGGAAAGAAATGATTTCAGAATTTATGGAACAGAAAATAGCCTAATCTTTTAATTTGCTATGATTTGATATCATTAGCTATGATATGGATTCTGAAATGTATTAGAAAATGAACTCTCTTATCAGGAAGATCTGCAAGAATAATTGTCATGCATTGTAGGACGGAAGTTTGGTTAAAGCAGAATTTCAGAAATGAAAACCACATATTCTGACGGACTGGTTTTGAATGATGAAATTTTCTAACTAACCTAGGATTCGGTCACGAAGTAAAGGAACACGTTTAGTCGAGGCAAAATCGCTGACCTAGGACGAACAAGCTTTTCTTTAGATAAGTACTTATACAAACCCGTTCCATTAAAATCGAAAACCCGAGCAGTTTCCAACAAGGTAGCCCACGCAACTTGCTCAACCTCAATAACTTCTAAAATATGTATTTGTAAAAAAATTGTTTATAGAAAAGTAATATGGTTTCGAGGAACAGATTCTTTTGTAATTGGAGACGTTATATAATATACATTACACATGTTATACATAAATATGTATTATATAAAATGAATTCTTCCAAACTGTACTACTTTCAATAAAAAGTTTTTTATACAATAGATATTTTGAAAGTTATTGAGAGTAACTTAAAATAAATCATACGAGGTACCTGTACATACACTTTTGGGATTGACTGTATAGTCAATACATCCTTAAAAAGAAACAAAGACCGGCAGAGATTGTTAAATCTAATACTGGACGATGTTCCGAGACGCTCGATCCTTTGTAAATCAAGTTGCCCCGTTCGGTTCAACCGGATAAGTTTAATTGCCTCGAAAATGTTAATTAGCGAGCTACTGCCACGAATGATGTTAATTGGAAACCGGAAGCTATAAGTTCGTTGTTTGAATTATCTCCGTTCCTCTCCATTTCGAGAGTGAATTCTTTAATAATTGAGTCTTCAGAGCAACGTTCAACATTTAAAAAGTCGTCCAAAACCATGTTACAGTACAAATAATTGAATAAACCGCCGCAGAATCGTATAAATAAATCGGCGAATTGTAATGAAATTCTGCAGTTTCGGAATAATGTATGATAGCCGTGCACGTACTTTTATTGAAATATCAGGTAAAAATGGACCGAAACTGCAGGTGAATCTCGACGGATGCGAAAATTCTGCTTTTCCCCGATATACATAGATAATGACGAGGAAACACGGGCCAATAAGTAGCTAATTTTCACGGGAGAGGAAAAATCGATGCCGCATGGCCCGCGGTCGAGTTTTTAATCACGCTGCACTCGACGCAGCGGGCATCGATACCGGTTATTTGTTGGCATACGCTTTCAAAGAGAAACTAATTAATTTCAATAAGCACGATATGCCCCGCGTCCAGGTTAATGCGTTATAAAATACCGGCCGTTTATTAGCCCGTTTGACGGGGACCGGATGAGATTTTTTTTCTCCCTCAAACGGCTGAATCGAATGCATTCGCGGCACGTAATTCGAGGATCGGTTAAAACCGTTTCGAATATCTCGATGAACGCCCTGCAAAAACCTACTTTTCATTCAAATATTTCCCTTCTTCAATTAATTAACGATTTTTCTGGTCTTCTCGTTTAACGAAAAGGATTTCAAATCCAGATCACGTTTTTTCTTATTATTGTACGAGTACCCCAAGGGGGTAAAAAATAGGGGATGACGTTTTTCGTAAAGTAAACTCGGTCGTGAATTGACAGCGGAAATTTTCTTGCGGTCGTTCGGTTAACCGATTGGCTGCGAACGACGTCGCAACGAAAATTTCGGTGATCGTCCATTTTCGTTTATAGTTATAGGGTTATTTCGTTAGCCGGCTAAAAATTCTCACATATCGAATTTTCCGCGGCTGGCAAACGAAGGCCACTGGGCTCCACCGATAATAAGTATGCATTTCGCGTAGCGCTCGCTTCCGGGTTGAGTAACGATCAATAAACAAAAGTTTCGCTGGCCTGGCTACTTTGCATGCAACGGTATACGTTAACAATCTCCTTATTTTGTTTCATCTGGAAGCGGGTTCAGCTAGCTGCTTCTTCTTCTTCTTCTTCTTCTTCTTGTTCGTCCGCACGTAAAAGGGAGCGCTTGGTAAATTTCGGAAAATTCCTTCTCCTCGTTTCAACCGAAAGTTACTCATGCTCTTTGAGCGAAACTGGGAAACGCACCGTCCCTCTCTTGTGTTTGAGAATTTAATCTCGGATCGATTTCCCGGTGTCATTGGATCATTAATTATTCACGCTCGGTTGCAACGTAGGAACCTCGACGGTGATTCAAAAGCGGTAATTAGCGGACTATAAAGCTACCGACGGAGATAGCGAAAATGATGTGCTAATTGATCAAATTTCGCGTCTGATTGATTCATCAATCGTTTACGTACGAGGTATATTAATTGTCTGAAGTCAACCTGTTTAAGGCTCTATCAACCCTTATATAAAAACAATGACAAAACATTGAAATATATTACATCTTGAATTCTTATGTCGAATGACATTTTGTAATTTTATATAATTCTTTATACATGCAATAAAAAGTATATAAAAGTAAGTCACGTACAGTCCAATAAAAAAATATCAAACTATGTACTTCAATTGCACATGGCACCACGACTGGTCCAAAATCGTTTGAGGTACCTGTACATGTCTTAAACCTTTAACAAAGATCTTAGGGTTGCTCCAACCTTACCTGAACATAATTACGAATATTAAGTCTGCTAATCAATCTTGCAGATAAAAAGTATCAGAATTTTCACGTCAGTTTGAATTTCGATCAATTTCCCTGATAATATGCAAACCAACGTTGCACTTAAGAATGATGTAATACATTCCGCGGGGTAAAAATTTGTACACCGAAGGAAGTAATGCTAATAGAACTGACATTGTTCCATTTATCTCTAATGATTGCAGCCGAAGCGGACGTATACCAGTTATCTTGTCAACCGTGTCCAGACTTTTTACAAGGTTACCATATAATCAGATCCGATATTAAACGGAACGAGTTCAGGGACGTGTCGATGAAATCCTGTACGGAATTATTGATCTGCTCAAAACGAACTGCGTATAAATAATCCGTCTCTCGTGTTCTGACCGCCCCGGAATCCGTCTGTTGAAAGCTTATAACAAATAATGAATCACTCATCGCGCTCCGCCGATTCGCTCTGCGCGGTACAAATTTAATTTCGCGATGGCATATAATTCCGAGCAGTCTCGGAGAAGAACGATGTTTGATATTCAGCGAACAATATCCTCAGGTAATACAGGAAGAGAAAATATGATCTTTGAGCGTTAAGAAAACCCGTCGCGAGGAAAAAACATTCATTAGCTAATTACGGAAGGAAGTTCCCGGCCGATGTTACTTTAAACGGGACGTGTTATTTTAAATATTACCCGGGGCTTTTATTAACACGCAAGAAATAATAACTCGCGGCCCGAGATGGTTTGAATAAAACACGCGCATTAAAAACTTCCGTGTGCGATAGCCGAACGCGAAGAAAGACGGAAGTTCGCAATTTCTGGCCGCGAAACTCTGATAGAACCGTGTATATGTATAGACGTATGTATCAAGGGGTTAAGCTGCCGGGCCGGTGGAAAGTTGAAATCCGGTGAAAAGTCGATGTCTATAGCGCGGCCATCAGCTTTCATCGGCGGCGTGTCAGTTTTAATTAAAATACTGATCCCGTACAAGAATATTTAATTAAAAGTATACATGCGTTTTCTTTTCAGTCGATGAGCGCGTACCTACCTAGTCGGGAGTCAAAAGTTTCGGACTTCGCTTAACACGATTCTATATCCGTGATAAATTGCAGCCAAAGTAAATGAACTGTGCTTGATACAGTGATTAATTATCTCGGGAGAGCCGCCGGTTATTTCTGGCAGAACAAATATTTCAACACTGATCCGGCTTTATCGTTTTCGAAAGGCAAAGAGCGCTATCAATTCTCCGGTCGCGTATCAAAGGTAAAGGGGGGTATGAAAAATGTATCGTAAAAGTTTGCTGTCCGCACTGTGATTATTTTGTAGTTCGCGATTCAGCGTGTAACATGGGGCGGGGCGGTATTTGAATAAAAAAATCTTTTAAAATCCCGCGGAACGAGATGATATCTACTTTCTGTCTGGACCATGCCAGCAGGAAACGTCTTTATGTTAATTCCCGGGATGCCTCGGGTCCCCGCTACGGCGTCGTAAAAAAGTCTCAAACGCCCCGTTCCCGCGTCTGATTATGTTTTTCGACTCGAACTTTTCCTATTTCTTATGCTTCCAATTCAAGGGACGATGACACTCATATCCCTTGTGCGTACAGAATAANGAAATCCGGTGAAAAGTCGATGTCTATAGCGCGGCCATCAGCTTTCATCGGCGGCGTGTCAGTTTTAATTAAAATACTGATCCCGTACAAGAATATTTAATTAAAAGTATACATGCGTTTTCTTTTCAGTCGATGAGCGCGTACCTACCTAGTCGGGAGTCAAAAGTTTCGGACTTCGCTTAACACGATTCTATATCCGTGATAAATTGCAGCCAAAGTAAATGAACTGTGCTTGATACAGTGATTAATTATCTCGGGAGAGCCGCCGGTTATTTCTGGCAGAACAAATATTTCAACACTGATCCGGCTTTATCGTTTTCGAAAGGCAAAGAGCGCTATCAATTCTCCGGTCGCGTATCAAAGGTAAAGGGGGGTATGAAAAATGTATCGTAAAAGTTTGCTGTCCGCACTGTGATTATTTTGTAGTTCGCGATTCAGCGTGTAACATGGGGCGGGGCGGTATTTGAATAAAAAAATCTTTTAAAATCCCGCGGAACGAGATGATATCTACTTTCTGTCTGGACCATGCCAGCAGGAAACGTCTTTATGTTAATTCCCGGGATGCCTCGGGTCCCCGCTACGGCGTCGTAAAAAAGTCTCAAACGCCCCGTTCCCGCGTCTGATTATGTTTTTCGACTCGAACTTTTCCTATTTCTTATGCTTCCAATTCAAGGGACGATGACACTCATATCCCTTGTGCGTACAGAATAACAAATTATCTCTGTAGAATCTTTCTTTTATCATCCTAATTATTATTCATGTCTACTTTTTTATCATTAGGAATCTACTCCATCTTATATCATTGTCAGAATTTTAAATCTGTAGCTTAGTTCAAAGTTGAAGGTATTTAATACTAGATTTAACTAATTTACGATTTTATTGCTGCACGTATAAAAAAACTAAAATAATTGTTTAAAACACACATTAATCATTAATAGAATTATGAAATGCACACGAATACTAATTCTTTCGCTTCCCCACTCCTTACTTCCAAAAATCCATATGTGCTATACCCACTGTGATAGATGTGAATCAAATTGACTCATTTCAGACGAACTTAACTGGCGTCAACGTTGAGGAAATGAAAAATATTCTTAGCACTCTCTCTCTCTCTTACAGTGTATATTAAAAATTTAATGTTTGCACATGTGGGCCGGAAATCGTTTTGAATATATATAATACTATATATATCTGGTTGCTGGGTAAGTCGAGATGAACCAGCAGCTTGGAGTGCGGAACACAATGGCCCGTTTCGTAGTCGACCCGCAGGATCGAATCGAACCGAACCCGGTGGACACGTCGACGAGACTTGCGAGAGCGAACGGGGCGAGGTGGACGGCAGGGGGGAATTCGAGAGACAGCGACTGCTGGTACTCGTATAAACGTAGAATATTGTCGCTGCACATCGAACCGAAATCCCTATCCGGCCTCCGAGGGAAAGTTGGCTGCGGTCCAGCGCCCGGAGAGCCTAGCAGCCTCGCCGTGACGGTGGATCGCTGCCAAATCGCGGCTCCACTCCGGACTATCCCGCCGATTGCTCGGACAACCGAGCCCACCCGCCCGTCCACCAAACCCCGTTCCCCGCTGTCTGCGTCCACCGGTCCTACGCCCACCCATCTGTGCTTTTCCCTCTACCTTCGACGCTGCCCTTTCCAGATGACGGCCGCAAACGGACGGAAGAAAAAATGTCCGACACACCCGTTGAAACGCAGACGGATTGAGGAATAAAGCGAGCCCGGCGCAAAGGGGAATCAACCGCGAGTGCTCCGGCCCGGTTTTGTCTCAGTGCCACAATTCTACGCTTTTATTCTCCCCCAGTTAAGATTCAAAATCTGGAACGTAGAATCTTAAGGGATGAAACAGTTTTTTATATCTCAGGATTGAGTAAAAGAAGCTCATCTGTTTTTGACACAATATTTTGCACAATATTACTACATACATTTTTTCAAGGGATTGTTAAAATGGAGATAAAACAAGTATCGATGCTCGGGACGTCTAGAGTCTCTTCACAGCGCCCCACGTTTTCGATATTTTTATATCAATATTCGAATCTAACTCGTTTTACCATAGAAAAAACATCAAATCGGTTCCGTTTTCGAATAGAAGAATTATTATACTTCAAACTTGTGGATGTATTTAGATCACAAAATATATACTTCACTTGGATTATAAAAATTAAGTATTATGTATAATAAAAAACATGCACTTAATCTTTGCACCCTCGCGATCTCAGTTTCCATTTTTCCCAATCCTATCTTCTTGAATTCTTTTATCTTTTTCGGTCGAAACTTCGATATCACTTTTAACATTTCAGTGACAGTCACAACAGCGGCGAGCGACACGTCGACCGAATCCGGCGTCCTCGTTCAATTAACCCTTGACCCCCATTTCATCGGGGCTTCGGAAATTCGTTGATTAAAAACTTTGTTCATGACACGAGGTACGGCCGTGCGAGTGGCTATCAAAAATGAAAAGTTACGCGTCCTCACTGTTTCGTTAGCGCGGTAACAAATCCCATCACGGCGTCACGCACTTCGTGAATACGATATCCGCGCCGGACACATAGTATTGTCTAACACACATCTACGATTCATTGAAACAGGCATAAAACAGCTAATTAAACAGGTGATACTGAAATTTATTAGACACTTTTTAACAATGAAACAGAATCAATTGAACCGAAACAAAAAGAGTGGGAGGAGGGGGACCGTTCGATTGCTATTCGGTGGACGCAGCGGAAAGATATTAGGTGGAATCAGGGGAGCGGTATAAAACGTTGGACGACGGAATGATAATGTAATAAGTGGCGGTGATAAGGGAAACTAGTTTGGTCGGACGGGGCGGGGGAACGAAATCGTTGGGGTCAGCAATGTAAAATCGCTGAGCAAAAGCGAAGAGGGCGAAGGCGAGGGGAGGTCGGGTTTAAGAGGGCACAGGAAAGGAGCGAAGAGTGTAATGGATATTGGGGAGCCGGAGTCTGCGGCGGCCGGGCAAAGGAATCAAATCCATTTGCTCGTCACCTTATCGTTAAGTAATAATTGGGCCGGTCGGCGATCGGTTCTCCTCTCCCGGGTGGGGACGGGGGGGCGTCGGGAGCGATTGGCGGACGATAAAACGGCGCAGCGGGAAGAAGAATTACCGCGAGCAGCCGTTGATACAAAGCGAGATAGCCGCGGGAGAAAGAGAGATCAGCCTGAATGGATTTACCGGTAAAACCCTCCCCCCCGGTCCTCCTTCCGCCCGCTGTAAGGAATATCGAAGCCGTTCTTATCTGCGACCAAATTTATAACCCGCGTAGACCCCCTCGATTCACGGTTGCATTCTCGAAATTGCCCGGCCGCAATTACTCACGACGCTATTGACTCGGGCATTCGGAGCCGGGTTCATGAAGTTTAGATTGAAACTTACTTTCCACTCGTCTTCGCCCGCGGAATTCCGAACGGAATAGTTAATTCCGGGTTTTGAGAACGCCTCGTAGGAATTAAACGTTATAGCACGTTTTAGGAGACGGATAATGGGGACATAATGAAACTTCTCTGCTCAGAGCCGTGCGGTATTATCGTGTATCGTGTACGAGACGCGGGGGCGGCGAGCGTGATCCTTGAGAGTTGTTAGACTATTTGGTCCTTGGACTAAAGCCCAATTAGCCTATGCACACATTTGTCCCCCCGACCCTCTGCTTTCAGCCAAAATTTGATCTCTATTTAGAGATTACCTACTCAGACACTTGTAAGCGAGACCATTTCAGATCAAATTAACTACAACGATGACAATCATCTTCGCAGAACTCAGTGACGTCGGTCTTCAAATTCTACTCAGTTTCCAAGATTCCATGAATCAATTTCATGAAATAAGAACCGTACTTTTAACAATTTTACAATTACGAGTGTTTCACCATTTTTACTGGTTGGGTATAAAAATTGTAATGAAAATCCCGGATCGAATCGGAAAATAAATCTCACGGGTCTTTTGCAATGTCAGTCTGTTTGCGAAATTGGCCCGATCCCGCGGAGTGTACACTCGATAAGGGCGCAAGTGTAGTGCATCGGGTTAGGCCAACCCCTCTGTGTCCAGCACACAAGAGGTTGAGTGCGCGCACTCGACGAGGTTCTCGGCAAACGTCATAGCGCGATGAACTTACGAACGTGTATATATACAGCTACCACCAAAAGTGAATAAGCTTTACGCAAAAATACAATCTATTTAATATCCTCATCCCTCATAGTTTTCTAAAAGCATAATTCAGCCACACTTCTGCAATTAATTAATGAACAGGATTTGCTTTAATTTTTTCTAATTTGATAATAATTTTAATCAAAGAAATAATTTTCTGTATTTAAAAAAAATCGAAATCCATGAAATTATTTTAAGACTTTTTAATACCAATGAATTTCTAATAAATTATATTAGCTTTTATTATCAGTAATTTTTATTGATAATAATTGCAGGTATGATTTTTTTATTTTATGACGGAGATTCGCTTTTGATTGTTGCTGTACGAAGAGGGTGTATACAGGGAGGTATACTCACGTATTTCATTGAAATAGAAAGGGTATTCGCCGGGCACGGAACAGTTGAGCCTCGCTTTCAGGAAGCTCGTCCATCTGTCGCTGAACGCATGAGGTCCGCCCTTGTCGTGCTGGCACACTCTACCGACCCGCGAGTACACCGCCTAAAACACACGAACAACCCCCATCGTACATATAATACGTCGCGGCCCTTCGATTTTCCTTTCTTCGCCGCGAGCCTCCGCCGTGACGAGAAAAATGAAGCGGAAACCTCCGGCGCACCCGCGGTACGTAAAAATTCGATAAAGAACGCCGGGAATGTCGGCTTACTTTTACCCTTCAACGGAATTTATTGCCGGGCTAATTTCACTCCAGGAAATTCTACTTCAGTAGGGAAATCCAATATAATGAAGTTATTACGTCTTTTCATTTAATCCACTTATAATTAATCCATTTCGCTAACTTACGTACTAGCAAGTACTTTTTATTTAGTATATCAATTATATAAAAAATAGTATAGGAATTATTTATTGTATCAATCATTTATAAGACGCTGTAAAAATATTATAAAGGTTAAAATTTTACCTTGCCGCAGTTCATGTACTCGACGGCTGTTTCCCGATAGAAGAAGAAAACGTATTCTTCGTAGGTGAACGAGCTCACGAAGTTCGGACCTGCAACAATAAATAAAAACAAATTTCCTTCAAAATTGATCTTTAATGTTCCATGCAAATTTCCTTGCACGTTATTTTTCAATAGATAACCATCGGCGTGTGTTTTGCGATACTCAGGAGGAAATTATCCGTTCATTTCGGGGCACGTCGATGGATCTTCCAATAACTTGCTAATTTCCAAAGAGTGCAAACTCCCCTCGTTTTATGGTTGTATGATAAATTGCCGTGGCCCCCGATGCGAAATTACGATCGATCAAAAAATATGTATATCGCAAGATAAGCTTTGAAACGGATTACATAATTTATAGAAAAATTGCATAGGAAATATGTGGCCATCCTATGGTCCTGCGATCGACCACAAATAAGAAAATATTCTACTTTCAAGCGTACACTCTGTTTCAAAATCATCTGCATATTCTTTTGTAAATAATCGACAATTTATTTTCTATCATTAAGAGAAATGAATGAAGATTATGTATTACTAGCACATTTTTTATATTCTACTCCTAATTACTGTAGGAAAAAATAATTCCTATTCTTGTGATCCTTGTTATATAATATAATAACAAAACAAATATTAGTATTTAATTCAATAATAAATTTTAGTATTGCTGAAACATTGTGCAACGTTTTATTAATGAAATATCTATATACTGTTAAAATTTCAATGCTTTGTCATTGTTTTTATGTAAGGAATCACATAACTTTAAACTGAAGCAAGATTTACGATTGCAATTAATCTCGTAAAAATATTATAACGTTTGTTATTAATGGCATCAATTGCCAAGATAGTTTCGAATATTGGTGTACGCGAAGCGCGGCGCGTAATTTATGCAAAGCTACTTACATCGTTTAAGCATCGCCCATTATCTACGAGCCCGTAACAAATACAATAGCGAGCGATAACTTTTCACCGTTGCCCGGCTGAAATTTTCCTAAACACGGTAATGGTAATACTGGGCAAATAAGGGGAACGCGAAATTCACGTTGAACCGTCCGCGACCTGTTTCCCGCGTCGATTAAATAAATACGGACCAGGTAAATACGTGGCTCCATTACCGGAGGCAACTTTGTAACCGATAGCCCCTTGCGCAAAAATACCTTATTTAACCTGGAATTTCGATATTACATTTTTCTCCGTTGCTTAAAAATATTACGGGATATTAAATAAAATGCACCTTCGATAGCTTCTACAAAAATGTTCTCCAGTTTCTCCAGTAATTTGAATAACGTTTTATATAAGCAAAAATAGCTGGACTATTATAAATGACTAGCATTTCCAATAATATTTATAAAAATATTCTCCAGTCTTGAAACTTAATTTGAATAACATTTTATATAAGCAAAAATAGTTGGACTATTATATAATAAATGATTAGCATTTCCAATGTAGTATGTACAAAAATGTTCTCCAGAGACTCGGAACTTGAATATCGTTTTATATGATTAAAAATACTATGATAAATTCAGGAGGAATATTACAAAATATGAAAAGTTAAAAAATCATACTCTTATAAAATCAGAAGGTAATAAAACTTGCAAATTGTCCTCTCTTATCGTCGACTAATAAAATTACGTAGATTGAACTGCATGTGTCCTTATTTTTATGACGTTTGATAGAATCAAGGAAGTGAGATCAGCCGAAATAGGAGCTTATTACGTAGTAACATCGCCGGCGCTTAACGCCAGGCCAGAATATATTCTAACGCAATTAGTCGAGCTTCCATTACCGTTCAGCTGGTTGAGATCCGAGCGCTCGGTGCGGATCTTGTCCCTGTGAATCAGGGGCTCGCCACCGGAGAAGTCGGCCACCGTCGCAGCGTACACCTGCCCATCTGAAACATACATAAACGAGAACTGTCAGTCAAGGTGGAATACGAACGTAGCCAAGTCCGTTCACCTGTTAAAACACGGGCCGGATAGCTATAACGTGCACATATGTAAAGCCTGAATTTGGCGAAGACACGCGCTCTTCGCTTCCTGTTCATATACGTACATACATGTACTTGGCGAATATCGTCCGCCAGCGGGGCTCTAATCACCGCCTCATTGTCGTTTCTCTCTATTTAACGNTAACGTGCACATATGTAAAGCCTGAATTTGGCGAAGACACGCGCTCTTCGCTTCCTGTTCATATACGTACTTCTATGTACTTGGCGAATATCGTCCGCCAGCGGGGCTCTAATCACCGCCTCATTGTCGTTTCTCTCTATTTAACACTCGACAACGAGAATTCGGGCAGGAATCAATTAAAGAGTACCGAATTTCACTTGGGACTTCGCGCGCCGCGTTCATTCCCCTCGTCGAGATTACAGACGTGAGCTTCAGACGTTAGACACGCGTGTCGGCTTATGCAAATCGCATAACGAACCGCGCTAACGGGCTACGACGTTCGCGTCGAACGAGTTTTGACACGAACAAGACGTTTTCATAGATTCTTCGACTCCAATCAAAATGTCAGATTCTAACTAGGTTCCCGGATCTTAGGTATACCTGTTTTGCTTGAAATTAGTCAATTTGACTTAAACATTGAAATTGAAGCTTTAAAGAAATTATTACTTATATATTCTGGTTTTAAAATACGTGTTTCATACATTTTTTCATTACATTTAGTATAGACAATCTTACTTCTATTTCTTTGCATAATACTTGAACTTCAAGTCTTGAAGAATAAGTGAAACTGAGTCACTCAGGCAATCTAGTGTTAATAGTAAATATAAACATGGAATGAATTATAAACGTGTATGCAATATGAAATGTCAAATGCAATCTAAACTGGGGGTGAAAGAATGCAAGACTATTTTCCATGTAATCGTCGAGAGAGAGAGAGAGAGAGATGGATTTTCCANACCGCGCTAACGGGCTACGACGTTCGCGTCGAACGAGTTTTGACACGAACGAGACGTTTTCATAGATTCTTCGATTCCAATCAAAATGTCAGATTCTAACTAGGTTCCCGGATGTTAAGGTATACCTGTTTTGCTTGAAATTAGTCAATTTGACTTAAACATTGAAATTGAAGCTTTAAAGAAATTATTATTTATATAATCTGGTTTTAAAATATATTTTTCATTACATTTAGTACAGAGAATCTTACTTCTATTTCTTTGCATAATACTTGAACTTCAAGTCTTGAAGAATAAGTGAAACTGAGTCACTCAGGCAATCTAGTGTTAATAGTAAATATAAACATAGAATGAATTATAAACGTGTATGCAATATGAAATGTCAAATGCAATCTAAACTGGGGGTGAAAGAATGCAAGACTATTTTCCATGTAATCGTCAAGAGAGAGAGAGAGAGATGGATTTTCCATCATATTTGAATTATCGAGCGTTAGCTGTCGTTTGATAACTGTCCGTTAATGTCGGATGAATGATAACGCGGCTATGCGGCCCAGCAATCCAGCCGATGTTACGGAATTTATTGGGAGCGGTTTAATTAAACACGTCTTGGAAGGCGTTTTAATTAACCGGCCGTGTCCCGCGATTGCATCAAGAGTCGCTGATTCGCGATGGGGGAACTGATCTATAGGTACGCAAATTTTCATCGTAACCGCAGATAACATTTTCTGATTAAAACCGCCTTTCTACGAGATGTCCACGTAAAACTAGACACCATAACATATAACAAACTTTCATACTGCTTTATAGCAATTGTTTTACATAGTGTAGGTGCACGTTTCAATTTGCATGAATCAATCTGAACAAACAGCATGTTTCAATTTCGTATTGAAAACCCGTGTGAAAAAGTTAGAAATCACGCCCTTTACTTTTTTCATTAAAAGTCCGGCGAAAAGCAAATGTTTTAAATTTTTTGTTATACATTGTACAAGTTTTTTTTATCATTTCAGAAGTATTGAAAAAGGTTTTTTACATAAGAATGAAATAATCATTTTTATATTACTTCTTATGGGAAAGTTCGGTACAATACCAAACATCAGGAATAGATTAATGTTGCATAACAAGTTTCCACTTTACTTCACTTTAAAATATNGCGAAAAGCAAATGTTTTAAATTTTTTGTTATACATTGTACAAGTTTTTTTTATCATTTCAGAAGTATTGAAAAAGGTTTTTTACATAAGAATGAAATAATCATTTTTATATTACTTCTTATGGGAAAGTTCGGTACAATACCAAACATCAGGAATAGATTAATGTTGCATAACAAGTTTCCACTTTACTTCACTTTAAAATATCAGGTCCGGTAATAATTAGTGTCGTTAAATTAGTTTTAAAAATGTATTAGAAAACGACATTAATTATTACTAGACCTAATATATCTGAATATTAAAATGAATCAGTGTACTTGTTAGAGGCCGCCATTCCCATATCCATTAAATAACAGTAATTAATGTTTCTAAGTGTAAATACACGGGGAGGGGTGAAAGGGATTAATGGAAAAGCAAGCGGTGTTCTTTATCCCGCAGGACAATAACAAAGTAGCTCACGTAGGCGACCAATTTTCCCAGTCGCGGAATCCCACAAGAAACCGCGGGGCTTGCGAGTACACCGCGCCTAGATCCCATACCCTGTCGTCCCAACAGAGTGAGTTTGCACAGAGAAAGCAAGGAGAGGACTACATTCAGCCCGCTGCGAACCGAGCAGTGATCCAGCAAGGCCGCGGGCCACCCGGCGGCGGCACCCCTTCCATATTTCACGTTCAAAAAGCACGATGGGATTTGAGGCTGGCCAACGTATGCGCGCGATAAGTGTATATAGCAGCCGGCTGCTCGTATATAACCGGGCAAAGTAGACGTTAGACTTAGGGGATGAACGTGCTCGTTGCGGGCTACAAATCTACGCTGAGCCCTGCAACGCCGAAACCCGCGCGAGTACTGTACCGTCTCGTCTCGTCTCGTCTCCGTAATACCCCAACGACTGAACCAAGCTTTCCACTATACGTGCCGGCTTCTTCTTTGCGACCCTCTTTCCGCCTGTTATTAGCGCCGGTTGCCTCGTTTCAATCATCGCCGGCGAAACGTAATTTCTCGTTTAAAACCGACTCTCAACTAAAATCCCTCCTAATAAACTCCAATTGTTCCCCATACATCAAAACTCTCCCTATTCCCGTTTGTAAATCCTGTTTATCCTATTAGGATAATTCCTAGTCAGATTTTTTTATACTCGAAAACTTATGTAAAAACGAATTGACAAGATCAATTTTTCTGCAAGCATAAAATTCCTTTTGGTATATCCTGTTTATCCTATTAGGCTAACTTTTAGACAGACTTTTTTTTATGTTCGAAAGTTTAGGTTCATAGAAATTCTTCAGGCGACAGAAAGAGTGAGAATTTATATTGGGACGTGGGCCATTAATTCGTTGAAATCAGTGTGGTTGTACGGGGTTTGCAAATTTATTTGACATGGGAAAGAAGGCTGGGTTTTAGTTAACGTTATCTTGTTAACGAGGCCGCGTTCGTGTTTCACAGAGACACGCCTGAATTGCAAATTTATGCACGTTCGTGTTTGACGCGCCCGATAGACTGTCCATGCCGCTGTCTATCCCGGCTCGGTTATAGTTGATAAACCACGGATTGCGGTTACTTTCTCAAGTGATTCTGGAGATTAACAGATGTTTGTAATGGCGAGAAGTTTTAATGATCGGGACACGACGATAACAATGTGTTTTCGTAAACGAGTTAGGATCGATGGTGGACTGGTTAATTATTGCGTTTCCTCTTTTTATTCGGGTTCATTACTTGAAATTAATTGGATCCGGGGATTGTGTATGCAAAGGAAAGTTCACGGGTCTGACTAATTTTAAAACCTTACGTTTTCGCATGCGAAATTAGCTTTGTCTACGAAACACCGTCGGGGAATCAATGCTTCGTGACGTTTTGTAATGACGTTCGACGATAGACGTACGTTTCAGCCAATCGTTCTTGTTAAAGAGCCAGACGAGGTTTCACGTTAAAATTAACAACGAGATATTTACGTACATCGTTCCGCGATTAAATCCGTCGCGTGAACACGGACTTCGCCGGTTTAATTAACTTACTTTGTTGTAAACTAATTGGATAGATGGCTGGTGGATAGCACGGAAAACCGATTATTGTTAATTAATGCGCGGCTTAATTTTACGACGTGTTTCGGTTTAAATACCTCAGTGAAGTTTAACTCTTTTATGGTTGTGAGAAAATATTCAGGCGATATTATGTTTATTTAAATTATTTAATGTTCTTAATCTCGTTCTTTGTCTCTTTTTTGTTGTAAAAATTCGACAATGATGTCTATGATAAAAGAACTTAATTTCAATTCTATATTTTCATGTCATACACAGATTACCTCATTTACAATTTACAATTATATATCATTTTATATAAAATTACATTGGGGATAATCTCTGATCAATCGTTACATCGTTGTAAAAGTTCAGCAATGCTGCCTCATTACACGTCATTTCAATTTCAATTTCCATTTCCATTTCATACAGATTATTTCAATTACAATTTCCAATTAAATATAATTTTATATAAAATTACATTGGGGATAATGTTTGATCGATCGTTAGAAAAATCCATTGCATTCTACTCCTGTTCTTTCCCCTTAACTGTTTTGGACAGGCGGTCGGACAGGGTAGATGGGATCCTCGATAGGGCGAATCCATCGGAGATTTACACCGTTAAACTCGGTTGGATTCGCGATAGCTAAGACAGGGCGTGATATATGTACGCATATCCCTGACTCTTGACTGCTTGCCACCACGGCGCCTGGTATTACGCGTATTACACGTGTCGCGACTATTCACATACCCTGACGCCCGCGACGGCGTCGTTGCCGGTTAGGGATGATAGTAATTGCATTCAACATTATGCGCGTCATGTGTATATTGGCTTCCGGATTATGATCTCACGATCTTACACTGTTGAGCCAAAATTGTCATCCCGCTTTAATTGGAATCATCGCTATTTTCATTACCCAAAGGCATTTTCTGCATTATACGTTTCGCTATCATTCCTAAGATATTTAATTACCATAATTCATTTCATGTACTAACATCCGGAATTTCAATTGAATTTGTAATTCTAACAATTTTGAATACTGGGCCAGTTGCGGCAGGATGTTCAAGTGAAACTGGTTCAAAATCGTTTGAGGTGTGTGTACATAGATAAAACGTTATGATGGACTTTATGAGACTTTTATATTTCAAAACGGATCTATTGGATCATGGAAATTAATTGGGATAAGTCGCTTGAACTATTGGGCTAAAATTGATGTTGATATTGATATTACCTGATACCACTTGCTTCCATTATTTTCTAATAACTTGACTTATTATACGATTCATTGTCATTCCTAAAATATCTAATCATTGTACTTAGTTCCATGTACAAACACTTNCATGTACTAACATCCGGAATTTCAATTGAATTTGTAATTCTAACAATTTTGAATACTGGGCCAGTTGCGGCAAGACGTGCAAGTTAAACTGGTTCAAAATCGTTTGAGGTGTGTGTACATAGATAAAACGTTATGATGGACTTTATTAGACTTTTATATTTCAAAACGGATCTATTGATCATGGAAATTAATTGGAATAAGTCGCTTAGACTATTGGGCTAAAATTGTCGTCCTGGTTTAATTGGAATTATCAGTATTTTCATTACCTGATACCATTTGCTTCCATTATTTTCTAATTAAAACTTGACTTATTATACGATTCATTGTCATTCCTAAAATATTTAATCATTATACTTAGTTCCATGTACAAACACTCTAAATTTCTAATTCTGACAATTTCTTAAACAGACTAAACCTTAAGATGTACTGAAATTGTTGTATGTTAAAATTCAGCTTAATGTAGACGATGGAAATTCGTTGGGATAAGTCAATTAGAAAGCTTAACGAGCCTATTGTCCCTCGTATCCCCTGACACGGGAGCCACTCGGCTCGGCAGGAGCGAAGATGATAAAGTTTCGAAAATTTTCTAAACGGATTTAAGATAGCGGAGAATTGAACGCGAGCTACCGAGAGTGTCGGGGGTAAGAAGATTAATCTGGAAGCGATACCGTTACAGGATCCAGGCTAGCTGCGCTTTAAACCGTGAGTATAATCGAATTGAAATTTTATCTAGCTAAAGCGGACCGTGAAGCTTCCCATTATTATGAAGTTTAAAAGTCGACCGGAGTTAATCATAGAAATAATACAATTTACGTTTTTAGCTTTCCGAAGCTGATTTGCATTTATTCCATGAATGATGCAAATGTTTTGGCGAATTGGAAATGAGAGGCGGAATCGGGCGAAAAACAAGAATAAATGATTACGTAATAGATGGATAACATTCATTTAGAAATCCAATAAGTTGCGACGATAGGACGAAATGTAACAAGTGCATTTATTTTTTAATTAGTTTTACTCACGACGGAATTATAATATTGGGGAGAGAAATTGCTAATTCATTTATACAACAGGCACTACCATTTCTGTTCAGGATAATCATAACACGCCTTGTAATATGCAGCCTCCTTACCATGTTTGCATGTACGAACCGAGGCGCAGACGTCATAAATAGTCATTATTCAAGCTACGTTATTCATGCGTCGAGCTCATTGCATTGCCCTAATAAACGAGAGCACCGACACACTAGATTTCGAGGAATCTCCGAGGAATGTTGTTAAACTGATGAATTCCTACCTCCATCGTAAAGAGAACGATTAAACGTTAATAGTGCTAATAAATTTTTCTACTCGAGACTCGAGAACATACATTTTCTCAGTACGTTCGAAAATGTATTAAGCGATTCAAATTACATTCACAAGTTGATATTAAATTATGAAAGTATTTACATATCTGCGAGACCTCGTTCCAAATTGCTTAAGAGAACTTTTAAAGTAGGCATTTTCATTTTCATATTTGAGAAAAATCTTTTTACCATTTGAAATAAAAGTTCGCCGTAATTAGAGTGAAAACTCTGCATTTTTGCATAGTGGCATTTGTACAGTTCACCTTGAAACAAATTTATTGAGATCTCTTGACAATGACATAACATTAAAATTTTAACAGTTACTAAAACACTGCATTGACGTAAGCTTAGGGACGTACCTCAAACAATTTTTTACCAATTTCACTTACGTCACAGCTGATCGCCCCAAAATCGTTTGAGGTGTACATTTTTAGCCCAGACTATTTAAATGATAATTAGAGTTTACGTGAAATCAGTGAAGCTTTTGTTGAAAGAGACTGAAACTGAATATGTATTATTAGTTTAAAATTTTTATTCGAACTTGAAAGTGTTCTAAGACCNTAGAGTTTACGTGAAATCAGTGAAGCTTTTGTTGAAAGAGACTGAAACTGTATATGTATTATTAGTTTAAAATTTTTATTCGAACTTGAAAGTGTTCTAAGACTACTCTCCCTTATTCCTCGAGCATGCACCTGCATTGGTCGTAACCAGCGCGAGGGAAGTATAAAATGTAACAAGTCTGTGTGCACCTTTCGCCAAGCGCGAGATTGGTTATCCATATTTCATAGACGGTGGATTCGCCGTCCGGATTGCAACTCGCAACAGCATGCTTTTTTATTATAGATTGTCCTAACCCACAGAATTGCTAATTTTATAACGTACCGTCCTCCTTCCATCGAAGTTCACTCTCTGTCGAAAAATTCAGCCAAAGCTCTAAATATCAAAAATTAAGAAGCAGTTAATGAATCGGATACCTCGTAGTGACGAGCATTTATTAAAATTTATTAAAAAATAAAAAGCGTGATATCACGTTATCAATAATTGGAATCCAAATAAGGTTTTTCGCAGAATTGCACGATTCCCAGATAAACGTTGTTTCAACAACAAATTTTTTCATTTTCATTCGTTAGTCAATTTCACAGGAAACCAGTCTTTACTTGGGGTGATTCGAGTATTTCATTACTTGTATAATTGCTCGCGGGTAAAAAACGATGTAAGTAAATTATGACGTGTATCGAGTTTGCTTGTAGAACGTGTTGCATTACAGCACTGGGAAACATATCTATTTGGTTCACGTATGCGGCACGTCAGAATGCGGAATGGCCGTGCAGCGGGTGCATCCGTTTCCGGAAAGTGATCATGCATTTTCAGTGGAACCGCAGGTCTCTAAAACAGTTCCATCCTTTGGATTATTAAAATATTTTCGTCAATACTGCAGAAACCTACTGCGTGTTACCGAAGTCTCTTCTCCTTATTCTCAACAAGTATTACAACTCCAATTCGCTCATCATTTATTCATAGAATATTATTAAATATTGACTCATGTTATTCATTTTTATATCAAAATATTTTTCAAGAGTTGAAGTTTAAGAATTGTTTGTATACGAGGTTTCATACCTTAAATTCAAGAAACTGGAATTCATAGAATGGTATCGTCGATAAGTGTTTTCGACGCAAGAACCCTTTAATTGAGTTATGATCGCATAGATCACGTAGAAACGATGCAAAGAATTAATTTTTAAGATAACGTGACTCGAGGAAACTATTGCAGTTGCTCTTTGTTAACCGAGCACGCCCACGTTCATGAAATATATAACGGTTTCGCGGAAAAGGAATGTTTGATAGAGATATTTATGAGCTCGGCCTACAATCGTATATTCCGTCCCTTCTCCGAGCACCACACAATTCGAATATATCTTCCATTCCCGTTTCTACGTTCCATCTTTTTTTCACGGAAGGAAATACCGAGACGCGATAATGATAAATCTGTCAATACTGAAACTCAACTTCTTTCCATTCACAAAGTTATGCATTTCTTATACAACAGACCTGTTGTATATAATAAACTGTCCTAAATATCTTACTTTGATAAATCTAATTCATTTACTTTATTATCAGTTTTATCAAATCAGAACGCATTATTAACATAAGAGATAAAAGTTCGGGTTTAATGAGAAAATAGATGTAAGTATTTAGATTAGCAACAGTAATAGTCAGACTTGTAGTCAGTCACTTCATTACGTAAATTCCATGGAATTTCAACTTCTTTATTATTTGCACAAATTCGAATCCAATGATTAAAAACAATATTTAATTACGTGTGAATCAAATTACATTTCAATTGATATTGGAGGAAAATATAAGTTAATTAGGAGATCTAATCCAAAGGTTTATACGTTTTTAAAAAATCGACAAACCAGTGATTTGATTTCCACAATTTTGTTAATCGATAGAACGTATTTTATTTGACCGCCGGCGATTAGATTTGAGGGAACACGGGAAGCCAGCGACCGTTCCGGTAAATAAGCTTCTGCGGTTTGCTGGATTTCATGGTGGATTCGCGTCTACGAAACGTACTACCGTTCGTTCGTTCCGGCAGAATGCCTGTTGCGAATCCTACCTACCTACCTACCTACGATCGAACGGGTCCCTGCGGATTTTGGTTAATTTCTCCCAGAACGGAAGAACTTTTGCTTAGAGCTTGCCAATATAATCTCTGCTTAAACGCCACAACAACACACGCAATTTTATTGCATTATCCTTGTACTAGCAAATAAAAAAACCAGTGATTAATTGGATTTACCATTCATTTTTTTAGTTCATAGTTCATTGTCACTCATTCAATGAAATCAAATATACGCAATATGCGATTGATGTTTATTAAAAAATGTGGATGCGTCATAAAATACATTCCCTTTTGCAATATCCCATAGAAATTTTCAAATTTGCGGCGACGTGACGAACGAGTATAGCCTGGGGGCAGGGCGCGCGAGGGGTGGAGAACGTGATCAATCGGATCGTAAATTTTCGCGTTTGCCCAACGGGCACGTGATGTGCGTAATCTAATAGTTATCGGTCGACTCGATTATCGGTTACATCGCCCCATTCGGTACGATTGCTGCTCCGGGCTTCGTAAAATCCCGCTGTCCCTCCCTCTCTCTCTCTTTCTCTCTCTCTCTATCCCTCTCTCTATGTTTTGTTCCGCGTCGGAATGTGGCCAATCGGAAACTAAATAGCAAAACGCCTGTGTCCGGAACACGATTTCTCGTTTGATCGTCGCGGGTGAAATTCGTGGCACAACTACGGGCACCGCGAACCCTTTCCTTTCAATTTACTGTATCGGAACTTGTTTTGTATTTGCTCTCGGTCGGAATAAATACTTGAACAAACGACACTGTATATACTATGTACAACGTGTCTTTTTATCGGGGTTTGTTTCATACAGGGTGAGTCTCATGACATAACTTCAAATAACTCATGAGTTACTCCTTGATTATGTTTTGCCTTTTGCAAAATACTTGAACAAACAATACTATATACGTGTTTTTTAGTTNACATGTTGCCACATGGGTAGAAGAGCAGACTGTGCATAGAGAATGATTGTTAGCCGTGCATGTAATTCTTCGTACGTGATCGTGACGCGACTTTCACGCGACGCGAGTATCGATATGCCACGAGCGAGCGATGCAGCCGGATCGTGTATCTACCTGACTTCCGCATATTTCTCCATTGTTGATCTTCGCTGACGCCACGTTATTCGATTATGGCCGACGCGTTTTCGCGTACGCGTCCCTCTTATTAACGACAGAACAACGCGTAAAACAACTGGCATAATCGTCTCCAATTGCGATCGACAAAGAACCTGCGAGTCACTTTAGCGTCATCATAAAATCAATCAATATGAAATCTGTAATTCAATTACGAACTCTTCAAGAATAAAGAACGCGACGTCCCACTTCCGGTCTTTTTATGGAGAAATGAAAATTTTTTATCATCCATGAACCGAAAAACTGATTTGAGTAAAAATAAAACGGCGAAGAAACAGCGGAAATGAAATCCAACGGGCAAACCGGAAGCGAGGGAAGTAATTGCAGCGTTCGTTGAATTCGTTCTGCAGTATGTGCCCAGCAAACAAGGTTGCAGTCACGATCGGTGCAGCCGGACGAACGGTAACGGATCCGCGAAATGGAAACCGTGTCGAGACGCATTATTTAGCGTCGCCGATAACGATAACGTTTCCCTACCGTGAATTAGCTCTGTAACGTGGGTCAAGTACATAATGCAGAAGNATTTAGAATATTTATCCAACGAATGGCGTATGAATTATTTGTGGTCGTCAGGTTATAAGGCTCATCCTCCATAATCGTATACAATAGATTATGCTACTTGATCCTTCTTACCATTTTCCATCAACCCTTTAACTGTTGCATTATTGTTCACTTTAGAGTATAAGACGTATTATGCCTGTAACAGGTTCTACATAAACTAAATTAAACCTGATATACACCATTATAGTTATATACCCGCTGGTTATTTCCCTTCTGAAAATTTAACAAGAAAACAATATCCCTGATATTCTAAGGAACAACGACAAAGTCAATGAACGTTCCTTTGGCAAAATCACAAAGATCGTACATATTCAACATTCGCAAAAGCCTGTGAATATTTAACATCGCCGCTCTCGCGGCAAATAAACAATTTACAATTCTGGCCACAAAAAATCTGTTTCATAGCGAATGGAAAAAAACGCAATCGACTGGACGATGTTATTTTAAATATGATCATCCCGGGCGAGGTTCGAATAAACTATGGCCAACATAGATCAACAATCCGATGCGGTTATTTATTACACCGAAATCCACTCGGCTCCCTAATTAACGATCAATCAAAGTATTACTCGCGAGCCAAAACGAGCGCAGCTCGCTCGGTTGATTTATGACACAGGAAAACGGTTGACAAATATTTCCCCGTGTATATTACACTGTGGCCGCGTACCACTTTATCCAGCCGATTTCTACGTAGCCGTGTCGCTGTTTATCCACCGAGCGCGATCGATCTCTATCGCATTCAAATTACCCTGCTACTGCTAAAAGATAATGGTACCAGCCACCGTCGGTCACGTTCAACGCCAATTGTTTACAACCACTAAACCGGATTCTTCTCTTTTTCATGTTTGTTATTAAAATTTTAATCTTAAATCGTTA
The DNA here is from genome assembly GCA_019453355.1 of Ceratina japonica. NCBI lineage: Eukaryota > Metazoa > Arthropoda > Insecta > Hymenoptera > Apidae > Ceratina > Ceratina japonica. Next base: position 7,353 of record SMSR01011463.1, on the reverse strand, counting down.
ACAATTAATTTGTTATCTAATTCTTCACACTTAACTTCTCAACTAATTCTCCAAATAATTACACAATAACATTAGAAATACGCGTCAGTAGTTATCAGCAGAACGTATAAAAATAAATTGTTAGTTAACGTCGAGCATTATTTATCTTGATTGCGGGATTTTTCTGCGTTCATCTTGATAGGTACACATTATCAGGTGCATTTTTGCTCGATTCGCGGGAAACGTCGATCAAATATTTGCAGGTCGTCGATATCGAATCGTAGTACGTGCTCTGGTAAAATTAATATCCTTCTCGAGCGATTGTAAATACATCACGATTTTTTTGCAGGCTTTATCTTGGCGTTTGCTTCAACATTAGCTCTGATACACGCCAAGAGTTTTATCCCTTTTTCTGTTTGATCAAGGTTACTGCAGTCTGTGGATTCTGGCGAACAGTGACATCGTGCAGTTTAATAACCTGAATTTTGTAGAATCGTTTCATTATTCGCTATAGTAATACGTAGAAATTTGTCTTTATTTGCTTGGTGATATCACGTTCCGAGGTTTCTCTTATTAAAAAACTGATTCAATTTCGCCGAATGGGAGACGATGTACTCTCGTATATTCGTGACCACATATAACCAGTTATTCCCCAATATTACTTCAATTTCACAATGAACAGTATTTCTTTGTGGGAAAAAATCATATGGTCGAAGGAAAAAATAGTAAATTCTGAATCCATATGAAGATAGGCGGTTAACGACGAGACTGGCAGTTGTCGTTGTCGTTGCCAAGTTAAACAGTTGTCGACGAGACTCGAAAGGAGACAGACGTGCTAACCCATAGCCCTCGGTAGTTAACGAATTTGACATACCTATTCTACAAGTACGTACACCTCGTCTGTACCATGCAATTCACAGAATTCCATCGTCAGATCATTCCACAGTCGAAGCACGCAATGCGTAAATAAATTATTACTTCCTACTTACAACCTGACTACTTATAATTTAAATTATCAAGAATCTCATCATACAATTGATTGTGGAACGTTTGATCTTACATCAACGCACGCCACACGTAAATAAATGATCCTCCGCTGCGCGACGCGCCTACTAACGACGTCGCTTAACGACCGTTTAATCATACGTTGAATCATGTAAAGCAGAAACGACAGAACGAATCGCGAACGGTTGATTTTAGATCCGCACGCGCGTGTATTTCCGCCCTAATAAATTTCTAGTTTCCAATTTCCGAGCGCACCGGAAGTCTTCACCCACGATGGAGCGGCGCGCGAAGCGATGGAGGGAATCCGATCTCGCGTTTCACCGCGTAAGCGTGTAACAGGAACAACCAGATGTTGTATCCCGTAATCGAAGTACGATCTAACGGCCTGCTATATTTCAACCGAGGCCCCGGCGCGGGGCGACGCGACGCCCGGGTAAAAACTCGACGAAAAAACCGAGGCATCGACGTTACGACGTTATAAAACGCGTTCCGCCGCCCGGTTCGCCTTCTATTTACGACGTCCGTCGCGAAAAAGAGATACTGTCAGCCTCAGCATCCCCCGTTTGACGTCTACCACCTCCACCCCCGTCGCCTTCTCTCTTTCCTGATCTAAAAACGTGCTCCGTACGCCGAGCAATAATTCCTATTAATTCCCCGGGCAAAATGCACCGTCGGCCGAATCAATCGGAACTGTCAGCCGTATCCGCTGATCCGACTACGAAAAATCCGTCGAATAATGTAGCTGGCTGGTTCTCCTGCCACAGAGAACCCCGTGTTTCTTCTTATTTCCTCGACGTCACTCCCTGCCCGGAACACCCATTGCCGATGGAATTGCGATATCGTCGATTTTTGTTTGATAAAAGCACCGTGTAACGAGCTTTCCCGTTTAATTTCCTCTGGCCAGGTTCTAATTCCATTGAATCTGTTAATTAATTCTACTTCATCCCAAGTCGTATTATTTTTAACACGTCCTATTTCTGAATCTAGTAAGTAAACTTATACTTAGCAACGAAACCTGACCAGACTCCTTTTAATGTCTCAGATAATTTACACGAAGAAGTTGGGAGTTAAAGCGCCGTGCATATTTTTTTATTTTTACCTTCGTCTAACCGAGTTCTACTTAATTTCGTCTGGCAAAAGTGTAATTTTCTATTTAATTTCGTCTGGCCAAATTCTAATTTTATTGAACTCTGAGTGAAACTGCTATTTCTTAAAAACGTTTTTTTTAATATGCCATTTTCTTGAATATAAACTATAATAATTTCTTTAAATTCACATTGCAATGAAGCCTGTCAACCTTTGTTGACATGATTGAAGAAGTTAGTATTTAAAGAATCGTGCAACGAATATCTTCTATTTCACTTCGTCTGAACAAATTTTGATCTTATTGAATTCGGAATAAGTACTCGTTCATTAAACCTTATATTTCTTAAAACCTGCACGCATATTATTTATAATAAACCGTCTCCTTCGTGAATCTAAAATGATTTGCTCTAATTCTCTACCTGAATGAACCCATTGAAGATTATTTTCCATATCTCATATAATTGATATGAAGATACCGGCGTCGGTATTAAATAGGATTCTGACGAGCCATTTTCGTGATCAAAAAATTGTGTACGGACCCGACGGACCCGATCTCCGCCGATCGCATAATGAATATAAATTCCGCGAGCATTATTAAATCTATCCGCATCGCGGAGTAAAAGTTGAATAACACGGCCGATCGATAAAGTTCGTTTCACCTAAAACGGAAAAGCGAGTTGCCTATATAAATTCAAATGGAACGAACGATCTCGCGTCGCGACACGGCCCGGAGGAGCGCGTTCATTTCGCGTCTTCCCTTTTTACCCATTCAGCGGACTCAATGGGTGAAATCAATTTGTCGATTCGAATCTCTTAACAACCCGGCCATGGCCACGGTAGCGCTGGAATTTTTTGAATAATGCAATCGCCCCAATGAAATTTTCGTCCCTCGGAATCGCGCGGGAACGCGACTGGTTATTATTTATGCGTGGCACGGTATCAAGCGCGAATGCGCATGGAAATTACAAATATCGCGAGCCGTTGCGGAACAAACGCGGCCCGGAGTCAGACGTAAAATACCCGGGATCAAAAGCCTCGAGTGTGTGGGTATTGTTACCCCGTGATGGATGCTGGGCCCCCCCAGCAAAATAAATTTGCTTATTGAAAATATGGCTTCCACTGTGGGAGGCAAGTACCTGGTTGTGATCAAAAATATACGTTCAATAAATTTGTTTTCAGGGAAATAATGCCAGAAACTTCCCAGATAGACAATGTCCAGCTAATTTGCGACTAATTTACTGACATCACGAACTGCAGCAACGTTATGCGCTTTATGAATGCTCACCTAGACGTTAGGTGCACCTTGTACATGTATAATCATCGCATGATGTTTGCAACGTTTTTTGTGTAATTTAATTTAAATTTGCTGCAAATTATTTCCAATCTTTAGTAAATTAATGTCTACATCTCATGACAATCATCAAAGCCTATTTGGGCTCCTACCCTCCAATAATATAATCCAACGGCCTTGGAAAAATTGTCGAGGAAATTGCAGAATAGATTAATTTACCGCGCGCTTGTTACCGCGTCCACGTAATCCTTTTAATTAATTAATCCTGTCGGCGCGAATTCGAAAAATCCATGTCTCCCCGAAACACTAATTTATTTATATTATTCAATTAATTCCCTTAAATAATTGGACGATGTAATAATATCGTTTCGTTATTGTCATAAATCGGAAACATCGGACCCATTAATTGCGCTCGCCAAGAGTGGATCCAATCAATTAACCATGCGTCTCCGGCGTTCGCAAATGGAAACCGNGGGAAAAAGTTCGCGGGAATCCTGCGTGACGGACTATCGTGCGACGATGATACCAGCCGCGTCACGCTTTTGCATATTTCTCTGTCGTTTCGTGGCCGCGCGGATAACGCCGACTAGGTAGGCCGCCCCGGCTCGGTATCTTTTCTTTTTCTGGAGTAGGTCACTTGACATGCGATTCAGTCACGCGAGCCCGACCTTATACGCGGCCACGTCCACCACCTATCGCGCGATACCGGTTAAATGCAAAAATTAAGACGTATTACTTGTAAACAAGATACGCGTACGCGATACGCTGCCACCGAGACGAAAACGATTACCGCCGCAGTGATAAGAGATTACTTCTTCACTTCGTACGCCGTCCGTTCGTTTATTAATTAACTGCGTCCGCGATGCCTGACACAATTATTTTTAATTGTTACGGACAGCCAGGAAGGAAGGGGACGGGATTTTATGATGGATATCAAGAAACGGGATTGGATAGAAATATTTAATTAGCAGAGTTGATTCGTTCAGAAATTTTTAGAACAGCATGCATTATTAAAATGTAAACAGCTCGTCCAAGCTGCGAGCAGACTAATCTTAATAATTAAATTCGGAACGGAGAGAAGAAGAATAAGCAACTGGAAAACTTGCAGTATTCTTTTTTTCCCCTTCTTTCTTTCCTTTTTTTTTGCGAGACAGCGGACAGGGCTTCTGCTCGACAGAAAGTTTCGCTGCATTTAAGGCGACTCTTTCCACTTTCGGGCTTTTCGGTATTTCCCGCGCGCAAAACTCGTAATTGTTGGCCGTGAATAACTTCGTTACCGCGGGAAAACTTCAGTTACATTCGGAATAATATTTAAATTTCCGACCTCGCGTCCGCCGCGCGTGAACCGAATTAAAAACTCGGCGAATTCTTCAAATAAATTTTCATCAAACAGATACATTTTGTAAATGCCCGACCTTTCACCGCGGAATCGGCCAATTTTACCAATATTGCAATGCCAATTCGATTTTCAGTACAAATTTCTTTGATATTTTAATGTATGTCGATTTTCATTACTAATTTTTCTGATATTTTAATGTATGTCGATTTTCAGTACAAACTTTTCTGATCTTTTAATGTACATCGATTTTCAGTATTAATTTTTCTGATATTTTAATGTACGTCGATTTTCAGTACAAATTTTTCTGTTACTTTAATGTACGTCGATTTTCAATACTAATTTTTCTTATACTTTTGGTCTGTGGCATTTTTGTTATCACCAGTAGCAGCCAAGTCATTCAGGTGATCTTAAGTGCCCGATCCTGTATACATATACTTAATAAATACAAATATTAACAGTGAAATATAAAAAATTATAGTAGTCTCCTTTATCACTACCTAATTTAAATGTGGTCTTTAATGGTAAAAAGGTTTCTCACCTTTGATATATAGCGTATTATGGCAAAGAATAGCCGAGGTCTATGACAGGCATTAAATCAATTGCGCCGCATCCCGAATTAAGAACAGGAAAAGGAGACGGGAAAATAGTTGCACGGGAGGAGGCTTATGATAAATGCACTGGCTCGCTCCGTACGTACGGTGTACGTGTAAAGTATGCATTCTTTCGATGGTATCGTTCCGGCCGCGAAGTATGCAGAAATATTATACGAGCGTATCTCGCGACACGGCGAAACCCGGTTGAGTAACGGACAGCAGAGCTCCATGTTTGCTTTTCGCGTTTCAAAACGATAGGACCGTAACTATAGGTATGTAAGTACACACGGCCGCTGGTTACTTACGTATCGCAGGCTATGAATTGCACCTGTAATGAACGAAATCTATTCACATTCGGTTGCATTCATAATGCGGCTGCGATACGATCTTCCCGCCGTTTCTGGAAAATCGTTCGGGAAAATTGTGCCACCGATCCATATTTCCTCCCTACCGATTTCAGATAATCATTCTCATAATTATTGTTTATGGCGTGAGTGGTTGTACGCGATACGCGACAGTCCTCTGTTTTACAAGGTTTTAAGGTTGTACGATCTCTGCCAAAAGTTTAAGACATAAAATGCTGTGCAATATTTGAAGCAATGAACCTTTAGAAAAAATTATAATTACGAAGGGATTAAATTTATTTAATTGTTCGACTTAAGGATATAAGGGAGATGGGGGAAAATAATGTAAATTCTTACCAAATTTTCTAATACATTTCCTAAAAGCAATTAATGTATCATTAAATTATTCCTTCTCTTATAACTCCTTATTTTTATCATTACTTGTATCAAACATAATTGTATCGAGAGCGAATGAAGTATAATTTCATAATATAAAACATGTTGCCACATGGGTAGAAGAGCAGACTGTGCATAGAGAATGATTGTTAGCCGTGCATGTAATTCTTCGTACGTGATCGTGACGCGACTTTCACGCGACGCGAGTATCGATATGCCACGAGCGAGCGATGCAGCCGGATCGTGTATCTACCTGACTTCCGCATATTTCTCCATTGTTGATCTTCGCTGACGCCACGTTATTCGATTATGGCCGACGCGTTTTCGCGTACGCGTCCCTCTTATTAACGACAGAACAACGCGTAAAACAACTGGCANAATAGCCGAGGTCTATGACAGGCATTAAATCAATTGCGCCGCATCCCGAATTAAGAACAGGAAAAGGAGACGGGAAAATAGTTGCACGGGAGGAGGCTTATGATAAATGCACTGGCTCGCTCCGTACGTACGGTGTACGTGTAAAGTATGCATTCTTTCGATGGTATCGTTCCGGCCGCGAAGTATGCAGAAATATTATACGAGCGTATCTCGCGACACGGCGAAACCCGGTTGAGTAACGGACAGCAGAGCTCCATGTTTGCTTTTCGCGTTTCAAAACGATAGGACCGTAACTATAGGTATGTAAGTACACACGGCCGCTGGTTACTTACGTATCGCAGGCTATGAATTGCACCTGTAATGAACGAAATCTATTCACATTCGGTTGCATTCATAATGCGGCTGCGATACGATCTTCCCGCCGTTTCTGGAAAATCGTTCGGGAAAATTGTGCCACCGATCCATATTTCCTCCCTACCGATTTCAGATAATCATTCTCATAATTATTGTTTATGGCGTGAGTGGTTGTACGCGATACACGACAGTCCTCTGTTTTACAAGGTTGTAAGGTTGTACGATCTCTGCCAAAAGTTTAAGACATAAAATGCTGAGTCCAATATTTGAAGCAATGAACCTTTAGAATGAATTATAATTGCGAAGGGATTAAATTTATTTAATTGTTCTAAAAATTGTTTTAATTGTATATAAGTTGTTTAATTGGATATAAGGGGGATAGGGGGAGATAATGTGAATTCTTACCAAATTTTCTAATACATTTCCTAAAAGCAATTAATATATCATTAAATTATTCCTTCTCTTATGACTCCTTATTTTTATCATTACTTGTATCAAACATAATTGTATCGAGAGCGAATGAAGTATAATTTCATAATATAAAACATGTTGCCACATGGTTAGAAGAGCAGACTGTGCATAGAGAAC
>SMSR01011458.1:0-15643 GCA_019453355.1 Ceratina japonica | reverse complement strand
GGGGGGGGGGGAGGAGCGTAATCGTTCCCAATTAAAGCTACTTCGAAATCAGTTTATCAGAGAGAGTCCTTTCGCGGGGACTTTATGAACAATCATCACTAATTTAAATTCAGGTCAGATTTTTCGTAGATCTGAAAAACTGCAGATTTTATTATGAAATATTGTATGAGAAATAAGCATACACAGAAATGATAAATGTCACGTTTAATATATGAAACAATTTATTATACTTTTCACATTTTTATAGTCATTTAATTATTTGTCATATTATTTAATTAGTTGTCACATATATTATTAATAACAAAAGCTGAGTGGGTACTTCAGCGTTTAAATGATCAAGCAAATCTTCATCTAAAATATGTGTTTTCACCGTTTTTACACAAAGATTCAATTTTCTAGTTATTATAGACTGTAGGTTGTGCATATGGGAACTAAAATTTCTAAGCAGGTATTAACGAACCCGAAAATCCTAATGCCACAGTATGTAGATATGAAACGTGATCGTTTTCATCGTCACAACTTTCATAACGAGAGGTTGTTTACAAAAGATCGTGAGGCTAACAATGTCTTAACACATACTATTCCGAGCACACGAGTGATCCTACCCACGAAAACCATTCTTTCAAAAGATTGTTTCGCAGAACAGTTCCAAGTTTTAATTCTTCGACCAGAAATTACGAGGAAAGAAATTTAATTTGTACTCTTAATTAATACAAATTAAGTTTAATGAGGGTATCCACGTCGCGGAGTCTGTTGTTTCTATGTTTAGAAGTGCTGGTTAGCAGTAGAAATAAATTTACCGTGCAACGTGGTTATTTCCAGTATCGCATAAACGCATCACCCGAGGATTAGCTATGTCCTTCTAATACGGCAACAGAAGATTAGAAAGATGAAGGGGTACAGAGGAAGCAGCTTTAAGCTGGCAATAGTTTGCGGTTAATAATAAACCCTCTGGCGTTATGCCATCTGTAACGGTACTAGCTGCACGCATCTCCGTCGTAAACCATTTCGTTACATGTACATATCCTACACCTTACAACTGTACGATTCTCCATAGAGGCTTTTTACTATTAAATATAACGCGAACGACGCTATCGGTTATTTAATCTTCACAAATTGAGGAAGCAGGACCGTATTATTTGTATTTACCGTTAGTAAAAGTGTTACTATATGCAAAATCTCAACACACGTAAAATTCCAACTCGATACAAATGAAATTAATGTGACTGTAGCGATCACCAACTAAACTGGGAAGACATTTGGCTTGCGCTTCATTGGTGTCTTTGTTGACTGTCGCTTTTTACTGGGCGTGAAAATTCCCGATTATTTTAGTATGATACATTTGAAATTAAAAGAAACGCGGGGTTCGTGCGAACTCCAGGCTGATAAATGGTTCCGTGTCAACGAGCCACAGAATCTCACAAGCCGGATCCCTGAAATCAATTCGCTCTCTCTCTCTCTCTCCCTCTCTCTCTCTCTCTATCTCCCTCTCTCTCCCCCTCTCTCTCACTCCATCTCTCTCTCTCCCTCTCTCTCTCCATCTCTCTCTCTCCCTCTCTCTCTCTCTTTCGGTAACGTTTTCGTTGGTGCGATGGCTACAGTGACGATGAAGCCAGCTCGAAGCCTGACAATTAACACCGTGTCTACCGATTATCTTCTCCCGCCCTTTTGCTCTCGCTCGCTCGCATCTCTGGGACACGCTTGAATAGACGTGTGCTATAGCTTTGAGAAATTCAAGCGACAGACATTTATGGTAAAGCTACGTGTGCCAAGCTACTGCTTTTGTCCCCCTTTCAATCTTGTTGTTTTCCAACCCGCCATCGGCCAAGGCCAAAGGAATTATCGCGTCGTCTGCTACTGTCGTCGGTAACACAAAGGAATTAAAATGAAAATGCGTATTTGTCAGCCGCTCTTGCACGAAAATATATCGTCCTCTTTGATATACAAATAAAATTTATTTGATAAAATATGACGTTCACGCTTCNTATAAGAAAAAATTAAGAAAACTCTATTAATTTGCATTAATTCATTTCTTAAGAGTTTCATCGCGATTATCGTGATATAAACCATTGTCAATAACATCCTGTTGACATATCAAATTTTTCCCTCACCAGGAAAATTGCTCGGACACACATCGGTAAACGGTGCAACAATAGAAGGTGTGAACATCCGCGCGTGAAATGATAGATTAGGTGTTGACAGGTGGTTCAGTGATAAAAGATACAGGCAGGAAATGGTGGAGGTATCATATGATCAGCCACAGTACGTACGTACGTACGCATGTGCATACGTGTTTTCATCGTACATGCGTTAACAAAACACTGCAGAATGTGAATGGAAATCCAATGAGACACGACAAGGTGGGTCAATGTATAATCTGATATTGTTAATTCGAATTGATTATCAATGAACGCTTATGTAAAGACGGGTGGGTTTTGCGTTCTAAAAATCGGAAACAGTTCGGGCCAACCAGAGCGCGGCGAGAAACAGTAAGGTAGCTCATTAGAGTTAAGAGGCAGCCGAGCATGAGAGGAAGCACGTTATCCATGGATACACAAATCTCGGCTTTGCGTACGCACGAATCTTTCGCGTACTACATACATGTTTTCCTCTTCTCTCCTCTCTACATGTTATCCGTTTCGTCCAACTTTTTACTCCGCTCTGTCCTTATATTTCTTCTTTCTCTTCTTGCTTTCAATTTATCCTCCTACTAACGTTATGTTCTTTTATCACGAACGAAACTATACTCAGATTAGATATAGTATTATTTACTTACCAAATAGAAATAATAGAAATGTTATATGTTATTATATTGAATCAGTTTGTCATTAATTTTATTGACGATAGCCAAGTGAGTTATTTGAATCATATCATCACTGAATAGTATTAAACGTTATATTTCTTGTATTCATAGAGTAGACAGTATGGTGAACTAAAATATTTATTGATTAAGGAAACTATGAAGATATTTGATCGATTGAACTAATCATTCTTGTCTGTAATGTCACTAGCAGTCCGAGGAATACTTGCTTTGCTAGTAATGTACCAAACTACAAACCATCGGGACTCACAATCAGATTGGTTGGTAGTATCGACCAGTAAACTTGAAAAATGTTGATTAATTGGTAATTAAGATGTCATAAAAGAATTGGTTCTCATATTATAGATGTTCAATTTATATTGACGACTCTCTGCATTTCACAATTTCGATATATACATACATATTGAAATATCAATGTGTTCCACTAGGAGACGCACACATACACAGGAGCTGGCTAAACTTCACTGTCCTTGATTATACAAACAAGGATAAGACAAGAACCAAGAAACGATATTACTTTTTATTTTTATAACTTTATGATTTTTCTGTTCGATGGAATTCTAAAGAACAAAATTGAGCAAAAAGATTAAATAAGTATGAGAAAGGTTTTTTAATAATAATAATACAGCTGAATCTTTTCAGAACTTTTGGAATATTTCTATACACATATTAACTTGTAACAAATATTCGTGTTGAATTCGAAATCGAATTGCAATTGTACTAAACTATCATGTTTTTGGCTTTTACGTAAAACCTAGAGGTCATAATTTTTTTAATCGTATGGACCAACAAAATAATTTCAAATTAATCATTCATGTACTCTACATGAACGTTCAAAATAAAAAAAGAAATATCAAGCTAAAAAAAAGGTATATATTTTAAAACAAAAAATATTAATGTATTGAAAAATTCTTTGTCGTTATTGTTTAAACAAACTTACAGATGTTATAAACTATAATCCTTCAAGAATTTTTGAGTTTCATAGAAAAAGAGAACTAATAAAATACAAAAATGTACAGTAGATAGTTTTTGAGTAATTACTTACGCTATTTGAAAAAAATACACGATATCGAGAGAAAAGTGTTTCTCCTGTCATTGAATACCACAAAAGAATTAATATTTTTTGAGTGGATAAAAACTTTATCCCTCTTAAAAAGAAGTCTTTATACAAGCAAATCGATTTATCGGTTAAAAGAATCTAAAATTTGACGTATGAGTAGATTTTAGTTAACGAATGACTGAGACAAAATTTGGTGAACTTTCAGAGCATAAGAAAAGAATTATAAAGATTTCAATTTAAATCGTTTTTCGCAAATATCTAAATTCCTATTGGTAGGACGACGTATGTATATACATCAAATCGAAGTTGTAAATTGATAAATTCTTGACGTTTTTTACCTGCAAACACTGTTTTCAATTTAACACGCAGTAGAACTTTTTACGCAGCGAAATTTTCGAAAGCACGATGTGTGCGGCTTTCTTTTGGAAACTTAAGTTTTGCCGCGTATTATCTTGAAAACAGTTGCTAATTTGCAAATTTATCAATCTATAATTTTTACTTGATGTATATACGTCATCTGACCAAGAGAAATTTCAATATTTGCGAAAAACGTTTATACTGAAACCTCTTTATAACTCTTTTCTCACTCTCTGAAAGTTCGCCAAATTATAACTAAGTCATTATTATCTAAAATCTACTTATACGCCAAATTTTAGATTTTTCTAATCGTTAAATTGATTTGCTTGTGAACTTTTTTAACTCAAGGAAATCATAATGTATAATCAATGATACACAGACCAGCTCTATATGCTTAANTTAAACAAACTTATAGATGTAATAAACTATAATACTTCAAGAATTTTTAAGTTTCATAGAAAAAGAGAACTAATAAAATACAAAAATGTACAGTAGATAGTTTTTGAGTAATTACTTACGCTATTTGAAAAAATACACGATATCGAGAGAAAAGTGTTTCTCCTGTCATTGAATACCACAAAAGAATTGATATTTTTTGAGTGGATAAAAACTTTATCCCTCTTAAAAAGAAGTCTTTATACAAGCAAATCGATTTATCGGTTAAAAGAATCTAAAATTTGACGTTTGAGTAGATTTTAGTTAACGAATGACTGAGATAAAATTTGGTGAACTTTCAGAGCATAAGAAAAGAATTATAAAGATTTCAATTTAAATCGTTTTTCGCAAATATCTAAATTCCTGTTGGTAGGACGACGTATGTATTATACATCAAATCGAAGTTGTAAATTGAAAAATCCTCTACAACAATCATTCTTGACGTTTTTTACCTGCAAACACTGTTTTCAATTTAACACGCGGTAGAACTTTTTACGCAGCGAAATTTTCGAAAGCACGATGTGTGCGGCTTTCTTTCGGAAACTTAAGTTTTGCCGCGTATTATCTTGAAAACAGTTGCTAATTTGCAAATTTATCAATCTATAATTTCTACTTGATGTATATACGTCATCCGACCAAGAGAAATTTCAATATTTGCGAAAAACGTTTATACTAAAACCTCTTTATAACTCTTTTCTCACTCTCTGAATGTTCGCCAAATTATAACTAAGTCATTATTATCTAAAATCTACTCATACGCCAAATTTTAGATTTTTCTAATCGTTAAATTGATTGCTTGTGAACTTTTTTAACTCAAGGAAATCATAATGTATAATCAATGACACACAGACCAGCTCTATATGCTTATATGCAGTGTAGAAAGCAAGCGAAAATACTGTAAGAGGAACCACCGGTAAATAAATGTATCCGTGGTCTGGACCGGACGGAAGATTAACTACCGCGTCCGTCGTTACACTCCCTTGTCCCTACTCCTTCGACATTATTAAAGTTTCATGAATTAATCAACGTTCAGAAATCGATGGAGCAATTCCGGGAGAGCGCAACTGTAGCAAATTGAGCAGAAACACCCGGTCGCCTGCTGAAAATCGTTAAAAATAAATATAATCGACGGGAATTCATTAAAAAGGGTACCAAATCGGACATCGAACGAACATGAATATTTAACGAGGCAACTTTTATGAATAATTCAGGCAGTTTGAACTAGGGCTGTCGGATCAATCACGGAGCGACAATAATTAAAGACCTCAAAACCAGAAGTTATTAACTCGGTTGTCTTATTGATTGTCTTCAGTTGATTGTCTACATATTTAAGGAGGTTCATCCGGTTAAGAAATTAACAGATAGATCTCCAAAAAAAAATTGGATAGTCTATAACAGTATATCAGATATTTTTAAGTCATTTGGATACCTTAATGAAGAGATATTAATATAAATATTTTTTACAATTTTACATGTAGTCATATGACAAAGAGTGATTTTCCGGACTTCTATCGCTAATTTATTAGGTATTGACAGACAGTTTTGAATGAAACTTACGTCATATTAAAGAGAAACATTTAACGAATATTTTAATTGCAAATTTAGGTAAATTGGGTGACTATGAGTCAAGAAATATATAAACACAACAAACGAAATGTGCATGTTTCAGCAGTAGATAACCTCCGTTATTAACATATACGCTAGTCAAGCAAGCTCCCCTTTTCTATAACTTGCATTTGACTTCCCATGTACCAGATGAACCTCCTTAAGCTCCTTAGTCGCCACTTCCCATGGAGAAAGGGATCAGATGCACTCAAAACCGAGTTATTGGTTTCCGTTACAAAAATTCATTACGTTGTCAACGAATTGTACTCTCAAAATGAAATTTTCTGAAATAACAGTTCCAGATTTTTCATTTCTGTGAAAAAGCGATTAAGATGTTATTATTATACAATTTTCAAAATCGTATTTTTGCGAGCTCGCTTCTTCAACATTAACGTATGTTAAAACAGAATTACGTTATAGGCTGATAAATATTATAGAAGAGGAAATATGACAGTCCAGATCAAATCCAAAAATTGTGAAAATATGTTCTTCAATTTTATTTACTAATTATTATTTGCTATTAACTAATATGTAAACCGTTACCTATGTGATTTCCATTTACTACAAAATATAATGATTTTTATTTATATCATTTTACTTTACGGGAAAATCTTGTAAAATTATGTGTTCGTTAATTCTGAAAGACTTCAGAAGCACTGAGTTAAGTGCATTAAACTTATCGTCCACAATTCCACAGTGTGTAAATTTCAATTATATAGATGGACATCACAATAATTTAAACCATCTCATTATCAAGACGAAATTCTTAATGATTGAAACAGAAATCAATTTATAGATATATATATACAGGGTGTCCCACGCAACTGGGACAGGCTGCAGCTCCTAAACGATTAGGAATAGAAAAAGATGTTATAAGAAAAAGTTAAATGGTATCAGACGGTGCATAATATGCATCTAATTTTATGCACAAAAGTGCATCGGTGCATAACAAAAATGCAACTGCAACTTTTTTTAAATTGAAAAATACGTTTTTTATTGCACCAATCGGTGCACTTTTTTATGCTCTACATAAAAGTACTAACATACTTAGGCTCTAAACTTATTCATTGGGGAATTATTTTTAATTCATTTTTAATTCAAATTTTGTCTCGACTACCTTTTTTTATGGGAACATGTAAAAGATAGGGTGTATTCGCGCCCCATTACTAATCTTGTGGAGCTTCGACAGCGCATTCAGGAAGAAATATCCAAAATTATGGAAACGAATATCAGGAATGTATTGCGTAACGTCAATAAGCGGATGGAAAAGTATTTGGACTATAATGGAGGACCGTTCGAACATTTTATGTAATAGTCCAATCATATCAAATAATTTCCCAATGAATAAGTTTAGAGCCTAAGTATGTTAGTACTTTTATGTAGAGCATAAAAAAGTGCATCGATTGGTGCAATAAAAAACGTATTTTTCAATTTAAAAGAAAGTTGCAGTTGCATTTTTTTTATGCACCGATGCACTTTTGTGCATAAAATTAGATGCATATTATGCACCGTCTGATACCATTTAATTTTTTCTTATAACATCTTCTTCTATTCCTAATCGTTTAGGAGCTGCAGCCTGTCCCAGTTGCGTGGGACACCCTGTATATATATTAATAGAAATCAATAGAAATGGACTCCCCGAATACCTTTATCTGGAAACAATAAACGATTACTCAATCAGTGAAATAACGGAAACATTTTGTTCACGAAACGATACCCTAAATTTCATTACTTTCATCTTGCCCCGTCACTGTGCAGAGGCAGCAGCATGGAATGAAACTAGAGCTGGCTAAGGTCCAGAAAGCTCGTTCGCTAAGCCGATTCACGATTCGCGTAACCGTGTACTCACTCGTTGTCCTTATTCTCCTGAACGGATTGCAGGTTTTAGACCCAGCAAAGAAAAAAAATGGAGGGAAACTGTTGGTGGTACTAGGGCATAGATTTTCTGGGGAATGACAGGCAGCCGGGAAATTACTTCGTGCCGACGCGACGAGAGGCGAATTTGAAGACGGACTTGTTCCTTATTTGTTTATTCCGCGTGTTGGGAACTGGTTGGGTCAGCGCCAACCACGGTATTGCTTCATAAATCCTCCTCCGAGGCATCATTTCGATCCGCGTCGCGAGCATCGTTGACCATCCACTGAAAGCGCGGGCGTACCCCGAAGTAGGGTTGACAATTTGCAATCACACAACAGATTGACACAGAAAAAAATATTATACGTAAATATCATAAACGTAAAATACTATGTATAATCTCTGCAAAAACGATATAACGATAAATTTATAGATAGAGACCAATCCCTCCGATTCTTATGATTTTTTTAATACATCGGGTTCAAAATTCAATTAATGACTCCTACAAAAAATAGCAATTAATAATAATTTCAGAGATATGAAAGAAATACTGATGTTATTACTATATTGGCTCCATTGTCTTTACAGTCATTCTCATAAACATTCAGACGTTGTAGTAATTACAAAATTATTGCCTTACGTTGTTAATTATAATGCATTTATCGAATTTATTCATATAGACGGATTAATGCTTATTTATCTTAATTTTATTTATTTTAAATTATTTATTCCACTGTATGTGTGAAAATAAATCCTATATTTTCTATTGTTTTGCATATTTACATATTTACCCATAATGAACAGTAAGAACGCTTTCAACATGTAAAAAATATTCGATCATTTAACAATATCTTAGTATTATTTATACATAAAATAATTTACAGCAGTTATTAATATTCCATCTAATGAGAATTTTTACAAATTTTCAAATTTTCAACCCTAGCAGATTAAAAAATACTTATTATTTATACAACCTTGTATATGAACTACGCATATAATTAGGACTTATATAATATCTGTCAACAACTTCATATAACAAAGGTTTTACAAATATATTTCATATAACATGTTTTTCTTCTATTCACTTCTAAATTATGCTTCAGCAATTTCGTCGAGAAAGCATGAAACAGCCTGTACGAGTGTACATGTATGTAATAAATCTGCTACTGACATATTGGTAGTTTGGTTCCATTCTAGCGAACCGAATAACAAGCTGGTCCGCATAAACAACAGGTTCGCTCCGATGTGACTGCGACTGACAAGGCAACGGTTTCGCCGTGCTTTATCTGTCACTAGGAACACACTACACATGCATATGTATTGTATGTGCACCTACATTCTATTTTCATCAAACATAGACATGAACACACATAACCAGTATGCGACAATTAATGCGAACGTTCCTGCAACTACTGTCGTGCTTGATGAGCTTTCTTCGATTAAGAATTAAGCTGGGTATTAAATCACAAATTTTTATATGGCTTGTAAGTGCGTTCAATACTTGGAATCTATGTATTTATTTATTCTAGCTACCAGAAATATGTAAAAGGAAATAACATTATTTCGTTTGATTTCTCTTGAAACATGTTAAAATATTTTGTGCACCTCATGTCTATCGCGCTATCAACTGGTCACCAGCTGAGATTTACTAACACGCGTATACGCGCAGATTTACTAACCGGTTAGTAAGACGAACTAGCCTATTTACTATTTGCAATAAGGTTACTCAGATTCTTTCTTCTAATAAGAAAACAGATTTACTCAGTCTAACCTGTTCATTATGGGTAAATATGGGATATCTAATCTCCATCCCTAATCTACTTTAAACAATTTATCCCTAAATTAACTATTTAAATTTAAATGATTCATCCCATCATCACTTCCACCCCGATTTCGAACACCTTTACCTCCCCCCCTTCTGTCTATACATATCTATGTATAAGAGCAGTCGGAATTGCATGCAGCACATTTCTGAAGTCTACGTAAACGTCCGCAGCTCTCCGACTAAATTTACGAATCTCATTCAGAGTCATTTCAATTTCTTCAACCCGAAATCCAACCCTGCGTTTCCGGTACATTTTTGTGACTACTGGTTCGTTCTCTTATGTATGTACGAAAGTCGTAATAAAGTGTATGTTGAAAATTGAATCTCAAGTTAAAAGAATAGATTAAAATCATTCTGAATATTATAAATATTATAAAATATCCATCATTCAAACTACATGTTATATCAATTTCTTTATTTTCAAGGAAGTCTTTATTTGCTTGTATTTAGTATCTATGCCATTTAGCACTAGAAGTCACCCTCGAAAAATCGCTTCTGTATCAGGTAACCAACATAATTTAAGAGGTTTTTATAAGAAGTTATAATTACGAACCTAATTTCTACAAGAAATCATAAAAGATAATTTTTTTGATGTTCACATTTTCGAAGCTAAAATGAGAAATCTACAAGAAATGCCATTTCTTGCAACCTTTTACTGTTCATATTGCACCTTGGCTGAAAGAAAAATGTTGCATGTTTTATATTATCCAATTAAACCTAATTTAGTCGGTAATATCGAGTTTAATCAGTCAATAAATGAAATCGGATATCATTTATACCACGCTAATTTGCAATTGCTATGAGAAGTCGTCGTTTAAGTTATCGATACAGCCTAATTGCATAAGAAATAAGATCGTAAATACGCTACTCCTAATCCTGGTTGATCCGTAGGAGAAGTAAGATCGTAGTTTAAGACAGTGTTGCAAATACCACAGTGTTCAAATTTCTTTTAACAGAGTAAAGCGTAGATTGGAAACCGTTTCATAAGAACAAACAGCATGTATTGAAATTTAGAAGCCTCGTTCAAATACCGTAACAATTTTTTAATTGATTCTACATGATTGTGTATTAGAAAGCATTAATATTAATATTCGTTTCATTAATATTCAGAAAGTTTGCCAAACTTATTATAAATTGTAATAAATAATTCAACATTCTAACATTCTAAATTATGTTATTATAAGATAGTATTATATATTTTGAGGGTATTCGCGTTAATAAACTTTTAAGTAAATTAAGTTTATGTTTAAAAAATTTATAGGTCCCTCCAGCACGCCCATATTTACGTTCACAAAATGAAAGACAAAGTGACCATTTTGGAAAAAGAATAAAACTATAAAAAAGAACAGTGAAATAAAGAACTCTCTTGATGTACAAAATACATGTCGTTTATACAGCATAATGTTAAAGATTGCTATGTTAACCCGGAACAGTCTTAAGCACAAACTATCAAGATTCATGAATTTGTATGCTTTCTGACAATAACTACATTCCTCTCAACCTATATTTTCAAATTCTGTACGTCAGTTCTAAATCTGGTCTTTAATGCAATAAAATTAAGAACGTACAAAACAAATTTTAATAAATATTCGAATTTTCTTTCAAACATCGACACTGTCAGTTTCGATACTGTACTGTATATAAGGAATGCGGATAGAAATGGTAATTTATGCATTATCGGAAGACATACCTAAGTGCACTCGCACTCAATAAGGATTTCAGGCTTCAGTTTCTTGAAAACAAAGTCTTAGACAAAACGATAATGTTCTTTCGTTTTCATTATCTTCGATATTTAGAACCATCCTTTATTCGGGGTCACCCTATATTTTAAGGCTTATAATAATATAAAATATACATACAACAGAATGTTTAATAGTGGAGTGCCAAGAAACTATAGTTTGTTATTTTAGAGTTAGATTTGGTACAGATATTTCAAACCAGAGGCGAGTGCAAGGGATTAATAAATTTACTCTTTGCTTTTTATTTTCGTTAAATTATTTCTATCGATAACAGCAATCAGCAATTAGATTTTAATAAAATATACTGTTTGATAAAGCTTTCAGAAACGACGTAGTTACATTTCTAGACATAGTACCTAACAAAAAATTATGAAAGATTTCATTTTCATGTCCTTTACGTTGCTTCTCATGAAATTCCAACAATATTCACATAGTGATGCACTTGACAACAATATATTGCTAGAAATTCTTCTAATAAAAGCCACATATTTACTGATAACAGCTTATTTGAAAATACATCTTCAACGATAACTCACAAAATAAATAAATTACGCGAATACAACGAAAAAAGTATTGTTCCACATAAGATATGCAAAAATACAATTTTGAATTTATTTTTCCTTAGGTACCATCAATTTCTAAAAAATTAATCACGGCAGAAGCGTTCTGTATCGATGTTGATCATGAGAACTACACCTATAATAGCGTCTACGAGAGTCCAGTACCGCTTGACGCAGCTTGATCGATGGTGAGAAACGCACTGAACGCCTCATTGTATACGCTTCGGACACAACGTAGATCGCTTCGAATGATGCAGCTAGGCATAGACTTTGATAAGATAATGACTCTGTGCGCTTGAATATACAATTGAGAAGTGGCACACGGAGTTGGGATGCACAGAGCGATCGAATACGGGATTGTGCCCGGTACTGGACTCTCGTAGATGCTAGTATAGTATAAATACGGCTATCCACCATCACGCGCATGGGTTATACGTGTTAGTGATCCGTGTGTACGTACATTTCAAGCTTACTTTTAGAAATCTAGCAAACGTTTGAATGTGGTCTAATTCGGAGTCCCACATGAACAACTGACTGCGGTAATAAAATACATAATAGTTTTATTAGACTTCTATTTCTATTTGTACTGTATCTTAGAAGGTAAATTCTAGAGTGCAAAACGAGTTCACTACAAATTCGTGAAGTCATCATGCATTGAAAAAAAACGAATATAACTTTGCTCTACACGAGTATAATGACGAAAAGAATGTTTCTGCAATGAAGGCTAATAATTTACAATTTGTATTAAGTACAAACATTTGTACGTTAAATCTATGGGCATTCATAATTAGATGCGCGTTGTACACAGTAATATTCGCGCATACTACTATACTATATCATTTCCCACCACAGTTTCCGTTCGTCAGAGTAGCTTTCGTGAGTAACTTCTGGACAGGCCAAAAGCCTACCTGTATNCTGATGCAGTCTGAACATAACGAAACTATCGATTTAAATATTATATCTGATGAACTGGAAAAGGTACAAATGTGCAATTTTCAGGTTTAGTTCTGTTTGCAATGTTCACGAAATATAAGAAAGTTTCAGGTTTTCAAGCAGCTCCAGCTCAAAAATAAAGTCAAAAGCATTCTGGGTTGCTTCCAGGAAATATTTACTATAGCTATGTTAAACGGCGTGGTGTGCTCCCAGAAACAAAGCACAAATACAGATACACTTTTACAACTGACTAGTATCTCGATGTGCTAAAGACATTTATCTGTTCTCATTACCATGCAATAAAACTTTTATCATTTATTATCGTAAAATAAGAAGACGAACAAGCTTGCAAATTTTTATTAAATTACTAAAGTAAGATATGCAGTAATAATCTCAGTTTGCTTTCCCGAAGTCGCCGACGTGGAGAAAACAACTTGAGTTCTTTTTCCCACGCAGGTCACAAATTTGTTTTCCCTTCATAACAGATTTTATAATAGCGTATTCAGTTTGTTTCTTGAACTACAAATTGAAGATTTTAAAGCATGAAATAATCTTGATTTTCACTTGACCGTGCCATTGAAGTATTCAGTTATTCGAGATAAGAAACTTAAAAAATATAGAAATCATACGAAGCAAGGGAAACTGTGACAGATATATTAGCGTTTTCTTGTACACAACGAATTAAGATGAAATATGTTTACAACATACAGTCATCTCTCCGATGCATTTCACGGTTCCAAGAATATTAATTTATATGTAGTGAATTATTCTAATTGCTTATTGTTAGTAGAATCGATATGCACAACGTCGATATGGTGGCGCTGCNTCTACGTTTACTGTAAGTATTCGAGATAAAGAATTGAAAATAGTTGAAGATAGAGAATGTCGTTGGGAAAGAGCTCCTACTTCCTAATTGAAGTGTATCGGAGATAGGTGGCAATTAAACTCCAATCGACGTACATAGAAATAAAAAGAATCGCTCAGAAATTTTATTGGAAAAATCGAAAGCTGTAGACACTTGGTTCGTATAATTAAATTCCAAAGGACAGTATCTGGTTTCAAATTCACCGCTGCCTATATTCGCGTAATAATCGGAAGAACCGCACGTTTTCCATTAATTAATCCGACAATTATTGTCAGGTAAATTCGTGGACATCATTTTCAGCGTTTCGTTTTTAACAGAGTTCGAAATATACGCATGTACACGCATGGACAACTAAATACTTTAAAATTTATTTTATTCGTATTCCAAATGATATACTCCTTTGTTCAACAGTAAATTTAACATAAAGTCTGTTATGTATTTCGCTGCAGAAAATCTTTCGAAATCCACCACATCAAATTAATTAAATGTTACTAGATTTATTGAATGAAAAATTACAAGTAATTTATTTACACTCGATGAAATCAAAATTCACCAGTCAATGATTTATATTCTGTTTTATTAAAGCCTACGATTCAACTTATAATAATCTGTAATAAATCAAGAGCAAGACAATTGCATTAATATTTACTTGAAAATATGAAGAGAAATATGAAATGACTTGGCAGCTAGGCTTTTTGGGTTTCAAAAAGCAACAAAGGAAATGTCAAAGTAAACTCCTAACGCTATTTAAAAACGCATCAGAAGGAAGATTTCTCGAGAAATTGATGAGCGATTTGTTAACATGTCCGTCTGTTATTGATTGACAGATTTTAACCGTCAAACGAGGAGATTTAAGACATTATTTATAGTAAAACTCTTCAAAAAAAAGTTCTTCATGGCAAATGAAAGTCTTGGATAGGTTGTAGAAATAACAATAATAATTTCTAATCACTCTTATACATATGTATTTATGGATGTATATTTATACAGGGTGTTTCAGGACAATAATTTAAGGGGTTATTCTAGACGCTAAAGTAAGCCGAAAATAAAGAATACTAGTTTTTCGTTCGAAGTCTCGTTAATTAGTTATTAAGCATTCAAAAATGGCTTCTGAAAGTAGGCAACTCGCGTGTAAATGAACATTTTTTTCAAATTTGCAGTTTTTCTATCTGAAAAAATTATTTCATATTCTTTAAGAAATTTTCAGCAATAAGTGGTGTATGAGTTTTTTTTTCGTAGAACTTATAGTTTCATAGAAAATAATTCAAAAGGTTAAATCTTCGACAAATTACGACTTTTAAATTTTAAGAATTCTTTTCTCAGAGACTATAAGTTCTACGAAAATAGCTCATACCTCACTTCTTGCTTAAAATTTCTTAAAAAATATGAAATAATCTTTTCATATCAAATAAACTGCAAATTTTGAAGAAAAGTTAATTTGCGCGCGAGTTGCGTACTTTCAGGAGTCATTTTTTAATGCTTAATAACTAGTTCACGAGGCTTGGAACAAAAAATTAGTATTCTTTATTTCCGGCTTAGTTTAGCCTCTAGAATGGCCCCTTAAATTATTGAACATGGGTCCTGAAACG
>SMSR01011447.1:0-33537 GCA_019453355.1 Ceratina japonica | reverse complement strand
CGTTATTAGCTTGGAAAGACGTTATTTATCCTGTCCTACGTGGTGAAATTGAAAACTGTCTGAAAAGAAGTACAATGAAATTTAAGTCAGACGGGCATTTTTAATGCTTAAAAGCTTAAATGAAGTACAAATTTTGTAATAAATCATTGTTCCCTCGTTGCTTTTGCATAATATCATACTTCATTCAATTTTGAAGAGGAATGTTGATAGAACTGGATAATGTCTTGATATGAAACACGGGACACTTAATGTCGGCATCAAACATTATTTCATTGCAAAATATAAAACGAGCATAAATAGACAATCTAGGAAGGTATGAGTAACGGAAATGAAGCAATCAAAAGGATATACGATTCATCAATTTTCGAGAAACAAAAGAAGGAATAAAACGATACGAAACATTATATTGGTGAAAGAATATCGTCAGTTGTATCTTTTGGAACATTGTTCATATTCATACATACATATACATATAATATTGAAAATAACACGTATTGACATTTTTCTCCTGCATGTTCTTTTCACTAACACTTTCTCTTGTTGCAATGAAAATATTTGTAGAGGCAGGTATACGTGTCCAAATCGAATTTTATCGAATTTAAACCGAACGTGATTCCGCTGCTTGTTTACTTGTTTGTTTATAAAATTAATGAAACTGATTGAGCATCGATAATTTGCTTAAAGAGATTATCTAAACGCAATTAGATAAATTGGTTAAATGCACCAATTCCACTGTACGAATCGACAGCTTTTTCTAAAGTTCCTTTCCTGAAAACTATAGTTATATGATGTAAAGTGTACCTTTCTTAATCACTTATTACTTTCAAATTTTAAAAACGAAAACGGATATCATCGCCAGTGGTCTCCAATGGTTCCCATTCATACAGTAGACAGCATTAATATTCGGACACATTTTTACACGGAATAACTTTGTTAATGCGGCCCATTGTATGTATTCTCATCGACTTTAAAATTCATAAAGGAATGTCTACAGCTAATTGTGAGAGCCGGGAACGGGTAGGTTCAAATCGACTTGTGTAAGTTAAATCACACCTGCTAGTGACGTGTCTCACTACCGAGTTATGGAAACTTCAGTCTACCCTGAATTATAGTCTTAAGCTACAATTCTCAAATTATTGTCAAACAAATGTCTTGGAATTGTTGAAGTTCGGCTACTGTTTCCGAACGGTTGCACAACTATGAAGTGCGATAATGGTATAGTGTATTCGTTTCAAACTTGCAAAATCGTTAAGCTGTACAGTAACAACGAGTTTGCGGTTCATAAATTTTCTAAATCTCTACCGTCTTATTTATATTTATTATGTTACAATAATTTAATGTCAGATTTCACATTCGTACAGAAATTAAATGAGGTAATAAAAATATTATTTTTACAGAGGTCAAACATTCAGACCTCCATATAGTGTGTACCGAAGATTTCCTTCGAGAATAGAATGCTTAAAATATTTGCATACGTATACACTCCGTGAAATTCCCATAGAGTCACCTTCGTTTTCAAGCATATTTTAATAATACTTCCAAAGAAATATGAAGATTTCAAAGTGACCAGTCTGTTCGTTGCATCTCAATCGTATCGAAAATCTGTAGAAACTAGTCGTAAGCAGAATTTATGTATTAAACATACAGTATATACAAATATGGCATTTTCTAAACACTAGAAATGTCTATTTTATAGGTCAAATAAAGAATGGTTTTAGAACATTAGTATGTAGCGTCGAGCTTCATGACATTCAACAGAGTTTACCTCTCATTAGTTTATTTACGTTCATATGCATTAACTGCCGATTCATACATTCCAATCATAGCTGCGTACGTACATTTCAACCAATGATTTTATAACGTCAATAATAAATAATGAATTGGTCGCTGTTATTTCGCATAAAACAATATTTGTTTGCATGAATGAATGAAACAGAATCAATAGCAACAATTCAAAAGGAAATATTAGCGCCCTTGATTCTCAACATCCGCACGCATAATAGTACTTTTCAAAATAGTCTCACTATAGTAATTCTAAGATTCATTCTTATATTTCACTTTTTTTTACGACTATTTAGTTGAAAATTTGCGATGCGAGATGTAGTAAAGAAATCAAAACTTTCCATTCAAGAGCAAGAAGTTAATTATCCTGTCTAAATATCATCGCCACGGTACTTCGTTTAAAATTCATGAAATGAAACCCTCTGCGCGACCGGGTTTGTTTCCAGAAATAACATTTTATGCAGTAACTTGGCGGTACCTTGTTCGTTATGCCAATTTAATCTTGCCCAGCTGATGATGCAGTGCAAACTTCAAGTTGACGAACACATAGCTGTCGTCTTTGTTATTTCCCCTAGAGATTTTGACTTTCTTAAAGATCAGGTGTTACAGGATTAAATGAAATTTATTCAGATTTATTAAAAGAATTTTTAACAGTTTGATCAGCTGTTATATATTATATTGTGTTATTCAGATACTTAGATTGCTTCTTTCAATTACAAGACAAAATTGTAATCAGGGACCAAAAACCTAACTGTATGGTGTTCGTATTTCATAAACGTGTCTATAAAAATTGTGACTCAATAAATTAATGCAAAAGCAAAGAAATCCTTTTACAACTTTTAACTGGATTATGAGTACGTTGTATATAAAGTTGGAGCATGTCAGAAACGTAAGTTCAGCGTCCATTTTTAGATGCTCCCTCAGTAGAAAAACTATTGACGTAATTCTTTCCTCCGTACGACCCTTTAGCTACCCTCGGTACTGCGATCATCGGCCCGATTTAATCGCTCTTCGAATAAAATAAATTCTTAATGCCTATGCCTTGACACGAGCAATCGAACGGAAAAGCGAGACGCGTCGATTCAACGTGTAGACGGTTACGTCAACGGGAATTAAAAATGGAAACGACGTCACGGAGAGGAAGATCGGATAGAGAGGGTCATTGCTAAAGGATGAGCGACATTAAAAGAGACTGGTGTCATCGTGTCAGTTTTATTATTCCGCTCGTTGCACATCTACCGTGTCCGTCGGTTCCCCCTGTCGTGTCCGTAATAGCGGTGTGATTTTTCATCGGATTTCCTTCATCGAAAGAACCCTGTAACACACCGTGACTTTCTGTTTTCTTGCTTCGCCACGCCGGTCATTAGCAGTTAAATTACGAGAAGAAAGTTGGACTCATGCGTGAAATTTTTCTGTTCCCAGCAATTTAGATGAAACATTTTCTTTCCCTAAGTAACTTCAGCTGTTGGCTTGTTTCTATTTGGATTTCTCAGTTTAGTACCTCTTGTTGCTCTTTTTCTCTATTTAATTAATGATAATTAAAATTTTTTTAAGAATTAAAATTAAACATATCATTATAATAAGGAAAATATTTTGAGAACATTCGTAATCGAATTGATATTAATGATATACATATGTTTAGGTTTCTGTATCTAAAAATGTATGAAACGAGGTTAAAGAATATAGTTTAGGAAGAAACTTCCTACACCAATTATTCAATGGCTTGTGCTATTTACAGTAGCTAGGGAAATATGGTTATATTCTTGGAGTACAATCGAAAGAACTTTTTGATTGACAAATATCTCGAGCAGAACATATCTCTTTGATTGACGCCCGTGTATCAAACTGGTATAGTATGTAGTACTAACTTTGTGGGTATAGATATAGGCTGTCCGTTGTGTATAACAAAGTGTATAACAAAGTGATTAAGAAATACATACATGTAAATAGATAAAATAAATTCTTTTGCGATCTTTTTGACAATTTCTTTCGTTACTTTCGCGACTCGAATTGGCGTCAATGAAGCACATCATCAAATATGATATAAATTCTTCTTTTGATTTTCATTAAATAGCTACTGGTGATACATCATCATTAAAATAAGAATAATTTATTTCTTTTGGACAAATGAAACAATTCCCGAATCCTTTAATCGGCATACAAATGTATTTTCAAATTCAATCTTACTAAATTCGTTCAGTAAATTTTATTAGAAACGAGTGAAAATTCCGACGGTAGTTACTCTCCAATTTCTCCCCGGACATGCAGGCTAAAATAAGAAAAAAAAAATTGTTTTACTCTGCTACAGAGGAAAAATATATTTTCATTTTTACCTGCGTCATAAACTCTTACACTGAATCGTGGGCTGTTAGAATTTATTTCCCAATCAGTGCGAGCGAACGTATTTGTAGTTTCCCAGAAATTTCAAACATCAAAATCTGAACTTTCTTGTTTGTCATACACGAAAATTCCAACCAATTTGAACTCTAGTTTTAATTAAATTTCACATTAGTTGATTCGTTTACTCCACAATCCGTTATTATAATTCAAATATTGAGCACAAATTTTGTATTTAATCCGGTTAATTCTTACTGTGTAAAGATAAATCCTTAATGTTTAATCATGACGTTGAACCTCACGCACATTATTTCATTTATCTGAAAGAGTTGTTAAAATTTTATTATCTGTGAAACATTTCCATCTTTATGCAAAACAAAAAATGTTTGCTGCTGTTTGAATTTCTACAGTATTTTTCTATAATTTTTGTCGGTATAGAAAAGAATGCATCAAACACGAATGACTCGCCTTTACGCAATTAATATACTACAAAATCTTTAGACAAGCGTAATATTGTACTACAAATTATTGCTTGCAATTAATTAACTTAAAATTACTACAGTATTGGAGCATCTATTGATTGTATCAATTAATTGGAAAATAAAAATACAGAAAGAGAAGAGGTCTCGCAAAAGTTCGTCGGGCAAATAGATTATCGAGAAACCGAACATTCATTTAACAAAGAACATTGCCAAGACACTGGGGATAGGTGTTTAAAGGAACGCTTATCAACGATTGTACGTCTCGAGGAGAAGAGATTTCTTGGAAATCGAGTTCTCTATAACTCCTACCGATTGTTACAATAGAACCAGATCTCTTTATGTCGCGCTACCAGGGCTGATTCTTGCCGCGAGTTGAATTAAATTCCAATAGAATTTCAAACTCGATCGTAACGATTCCCGTTAGTGCCATATATGAGAATATGAGCACTGTTTTTAATTCGGCATAAACACACTCATTACCGAATGGTAAGAAGAAAATTACAATCAATATGCGATTTTATTAAAATTTTTTTTTTCATCAAAATTTAATTCAAATTCAGATTGCTTCTTGTGTTAGCTCAACCAAAATTCAATTCAACGAAAATAAATGTTTTACTTTCAGTGTACATCTAAGAAAGCAAATTTGAATTATAGATTCGTTCAAAATTAATTTATTAAGAAAATTGAAGAGGGGATTAATTCACGAAATAAATATAACGTGAAATATTGAATGAGTTAATCAGAATTCTAAGAATCTTCTCCAAAGAAGTAGAATTCACTCAATGAAGTAAACATTCGCGATCGGGTTTTACGAATTTAAACAAAAATTATAAAAACCGTACTAACTCTATTTGCATGTCTGCATAGAAAATCGAGTTGCGTATCTAGAGAACAATGGCTAGCAGTTCCTTTCTTTGAAACGGTGTCAATGAAAAAGGAATAAAAATTATAATTACATCCTGCCTCAATCGATTCTTCAAGATTTTCGACGAAACGTATCGTTAAATCTTCGCGAAACTGAGGATCCGTTCTTTTGTTTCTTCATGGAAACTACGTTCAGTTAATATCCTTAATCACTCATGAATAATTATCGGGATTTAAGATTATTCTCCATTCAACGATTAAAGACCAGTGTTTTCAATTGAAACCCGTTCACAAAACTCGAGTCGACCCGAGCTTTCGAAACATTTCACAGCATAATGGAATAATTATTTTAACAGGACGTTTTCAATATAGTTGGATACTCTCTACATACATATGTACGTAACTGAGTGATTAATATTTGTTTGGATTAAAGCGAAGGGAACGAACAAATAACGATGGCGAGACACTGTTACTCTTCGTTATTACACTTTGATAAGAATATGTGTTTGCTCGTTCCATATAGATTCTGTTTTGTTCCGTCGCATTTCCCTCATCGGTAAATCCAGTTTTAATTGGGAGATTAATTATTTCACGGTGAATCGTAATTTTATACTATGGTGATATGGAGTTATTAAATTTATTTACTAAGTGATACATAATATCTCTCTGTGAAGTACTAAAATATTAACGTACTTCCTCTTTTATAGAAGATCAATATTTAAATAATCGAAACAATTTAATTATTTTCGGTATATATTGTAAAAATGAATAAAACAAATCCAATAGGAATAAAGAAAAAATATAATCTAAATACGTAATAATTGAGATGTAAATAAAGAATGGTAGTAGTTGAATGATTCTCAATATAAAAAAAAAGTTAGTTCAAGAAAGAGCTTGTTTTTAACTTCGTTCGTTAAATTAATAGTAGCTACTTCATATTCGCGAAGCACATCTTTTATGTGCCATTATGGAATTCCGTTCATCTGTCTGTTACACGTTTTATTATACGAAGTATCGTATTGAATTTCTCATAGAGAGACGTGGGTGAAAATGCCGGGAAATCGATTTCCCGTACATTTATTCATATTTCTGTTCCACGATCCAACTGAGCCCCGTAGATGAAATGAAATTCCGATTGCGCGCTGATCTCGTGTATCCTACAAGTTAACTGCAAGCAAAATGTAGTTCTTCCTTTCACCATGTATTACGACTATTAAATATCCAAACGCGCACAAGTCAACCAATTTTCGTGACAACAATTATTTTGAATTTTTATCAAAGTTTTACTCACCTCGCAATCAAAGTATTAGATTTTCGGTTTTATATCTTCAATATTGAATTTAAATGTGCTTTTATTCAGATTTTTAATTCTCAAATCGCATGAATTCAAGTTTGGTAAGTGAATTTAAATGAGAAGAGTTCCAGCATCAAATTGCAATTAGAATCAGCGAAATGAGAAACTATAATGGAAGCGTCAAGGAAATCCAGTTTGCAGAAGTTACACCGACGCACAGTCGAGATTCGCGATATTGATTTCACCGTAGCGTTAGGTGCCAGAACTCCCAAGAGACAAAGCTCCCTAAGATCCTAGCTCCGAGCTTCAGTGAGGAATCCTGTTACTCGGGTTACAGAATTATCTATATGTATACTGTTACAACAGTTCATTGGCCTGTTAATTCGTGTATCGATTTTCGGTTATGGAAAATCTCTTAAACTTGCGTACGAGTCCATAGAAATTTGACACGCACATTAGATTGAAAGTGAATATCATAATTGAAAGAAAATATTGAATAAGTAATATTTATAGAGAAAGAGGAATGGATTCGCAAGCAAAAATATTTAATGAATAAACGAAGAATAATTTTTGTTATGTGACATATCAGTTTTCATCACTTCTTCGAGGAAAGAAACTGGAAAGAAAGTACAACTCGTTCGGTATCGATTATCGATGAGTTCAGTCAAGCACGGAGGTCTGTATCACAGATAGAACTTACAATTAAACTAGAACTGGGTAACTATTGGCCCGACAGATCAACGGGAATACCACGCCACTGCTGAAAATCTATTTAGCCAAGCATCCCAGCAGGCCTCCTCTGCCTAAAGGAAACGAAGCGGAAACATCATCTTCAACGGCGTGTTGCTTTACCACAACCTTCCGCTGCACCACAGACCTCACCGATACAAATTCTACCGGCCCTCGCTCGACTATTACGCGCTGGACCTCGTCTATCGAATCTGTGGGAACTTGCTGTGCCGCGTCGTGAAGGTTAGGCGATACTTCCAGTAAGCAATCTAGCTCCGTTGGGTAAAATAAATGAAGTAGAGTAAACATTGTCCTCGTATAACAAAAAACGATCGAACGAAATTAACTCAGAATTGGAGAAAATTATGGTCTCGAGACTAAGTATATTACTAACGTCACAGAAATGCACACACGTTGAACACTAAATAACGTTCTTTGTTTTCCTTCCTAAGAAATCCTCTCTCGTTGCATTTTACTAACAAGAGTCCAACTTGGGTGTAAGGATTCATTCTTCTTAACGCTTTGCGACAAGTACGATAAATCACGAAGGGTTGCGACAGAGGGAAGTCGTTTAAAAGGAATAAAATTTATTTTACGTAAAAGTCCTCCGCCAAGGGAAATCAAGTTTCCGTAACAGCTGCGTCACCGTATATTATAGATATATTCAAGACTGAAGGAAGTTCGCTCTATCCCTTCTAATAATCGCATTATACTATCATAATTCTCGGTCGCAGCACAGCACACGAGCGACCATGAATAATATATATGAATTTCAACATCACCTTTCTGAAGAAGTGACATTAATGTTCTATCGATTAACTCTATTTAAAAGGTAATGTTGACCTTGTCGTTGCAGTATAAGAGATGAAAATCTTATAACTATGCCGAAGTTAGCGATGCTTACAGCTTTCTATATTATAATTGAATTATGATTCGATTCGCCACGATGTAGTTTTTAAAAAATTCTGATGATCGCGCATTGTGAGCTTTTTTTTATAACAATAACTTAATGATCAAGGCATGAACTTAACCAATGACAAGGCAATGACTTAATCAATTTAGTTAACGTCGCATTAAGACGAAGGCAACCCTTGACCCTTTCAACCGAGTTCTATTCGTAACGCCGAAGGGGTGCATTGGCGTGCACTCCAACCGCTCTACATGTAAGATTATCGCCGTGGCGAAGTGGGTTCACAACCTCGGGATTATTTTACATCAACCGGTGAAGGGGCCTCGACTGGCGGCTTGATCTCTTACGTGAGAATGCTTCACGTTCTTAAGAAAAGGTGAAAACTTTGAGACCACCGCCACCGTCTCGCAACATCGAACGAGCGGATGTGTACACGTGGGTGTGGTGGAAGATCGATAAAGAACCCTCGATAAATTCGTTCGTAGTTGCGAACATTTATTCTTAAAACGCTGCCGGTCGATCGGGTCCACGCAGCGTGGTTAATGTCTTTTTAATGCACCGGTGCATTAGAGGGCGGCTGGATAACTCTGTTTCCTCGGCGACATTCTTATTGCGCGCGCGTTCTTGTGTGCTGGCAAATATGTCAATCACGTGCTTTATGGGACACGTGATGGCTTTATATTGTACGTAAAAGCAACGACTAAAGTTTGCGCGAATCCTGTTTGACGAAAACTTGGATTTTGAGGGAAGTCTTTACGAGATATATATCGAGATTGAATTGTACGTTCCTTAGATAAAGTGCCTTTCGTGGAAACATGCGTTTAGATTTAACACCGTGACCGGTCAAACGCGAATGGTGTTAATTGTATAGAAGTCGAGCAACAGTGTACATGAAACAACGACGTGACTTATAATAATGGCGTTTTCTGGAGCAGAAATAATCTGCACGTATACTGGTAGAAACTTCTTTGCTGAAAAGTTTGTATTCAGGTTTCCGCGATTCCCTAGACGACTTAGCGAATGCACGCCGGAGTTCTTCTAATTAGCTTTCAAGTCTGTTATAGTTATGATGGCCACTTAGGCGGTTTCGTTTTTAGCAAAATTCTTAACTGCAGTCGGACCCAGTCGTGTTTTGATTACAACTTACCGGGTTAAAAGCTCGTTTCATATCCTTAATTGCATT
The DNA here is from genome assembly GCA_019453355.1 of Ceratina japonica. Taxonomy (NCBI): domain Eukaryota; kingdom Metazoa; phylum Arthropoda; class Insecta; order Hymenoptera; family Apidae; genus Ceratina; species Ceratina japonica. The sequence goes on along the minus strand of SMSR01011447.1, from coordinate 23,956 downwards.
CTGAATGAGTGTTTTCGTCGAGGTCAGAGATCTTCTCGGACTAATTGCCAGTGAATGCGAATTTGGCAAACAATGAATATCCAATGCGAATAAAAGAATCCTATGAAATCATACCGCCAATCTCTTATAACGCTTTATTAAATTAGATCTCTAATTGGAGTAAAATTTCACCCGTGAGTGAGGGAGAGATGGATTGCAGTCAACAATGTTATATATGTTGAAGAAAAGATTATTGATTACGAAATTAATAATTAAAGTACTTATTTAATATTTCAAAAGTATTTGATTTTTAGACGTTTTTAAAAACATGGTCCGTCTCTCCCAGAATTAGCCTAGTTCATAAAAATAAAAGTAGAAACTACTAGATATTTTGAAGTATTTTGATGATGTGCTACAAATCATTTTGTAAGATATTTTTTTTTTTTAATTTTGTATTAGTACTCTTGGTCCAAATGGTAAGTTAATAAATATTAGTACTAATAAAAAATTTTTCAAAAAAATATCTTATAAAATGATTTGTATTACATCGTCTAAGATTGTTTAGAAGTCTATATCTGTTCTCAAAATGAGAAAAAATAGTGAACATGAAAGAGGATGAGATCTTTGATCGGCTTGCATTGGATGAAATTCAGGCTCGTTGGATGTAGGATATAGATCGGTAGGATGCACATTTATCGGGGTAATTGTTGACGATGCATCATTGTGTTCGGATACACGCACATACACAATGGATACACATACGCAGAATCGCGAAGTGCAATAATCATACACGCTTTGTGCGTGAGAATCAGCTTCTACCGCAACAGCTCGAGTCGCTTAAGTAAACCTGCAGTCAGCCGTAATCAATGATCGATGGTGCATTTAATCATCGTTGATCACTTGCGTGCGTAGTTACCTTATGGTGCGAATATTCAACGAGATGAAATATCAAGAACAATCTACGATGCGATGGAGTAAATATTTTTGTAATTATCGTTATATCCAAATGCCTCGCTTCAATTAAACTGCTGATATTTGATGGGTTTGTGTAATTGCTATAGTAAGATTATATCAATCATTCGAATGATGAAGTCTTTTCTAAAACTGTCACAACCCGTTCGAAGCTTTCTTGATCGATTCGGTAGCTTTTCGATGTTTCACGTTCCGGAAACTTAATTAAATTCCTTATTGCGCCTTTTGGAGAGCATTAAAATGAACGCATTGTAATATCATTCTGTTCCTTTCATTGCGAAATCCATTTCACTATGTTGATCTTGTGCTTCGTTATGTTCGACTTATTCGTATTTTTTTAATTTCCTGGAAGATGATAAATAATGAAGATAAAATTTTAGAAATCGAATCAGCTGTTTTTCTCAATTTATTGTAACGCTAATTAACATACATGTACATATGTATAGATACATACACTCATGCATAAGTACGTATATGTATATTAAATTATTAAGAGTTCAAAGCAGAGTCCAACATTCAGAGATTGTAGTTCTTCACTTGGTACCGTTCCCAAAGTGCAATATCGTACCACCTGAATTGGCTGTTATACATACATAAATTTCGTATATATGTGTAGGCAATAAAAGTGATATTGAAAAAAAAACTATATACGTACAGAATAAATGAATAAAATTGTTGCCTAAAATAATTTAATAACTCACAGATCCTATAAACCGTTATGAAAGAATGAATGACCATTTATTACAGTATAAGCTTTACAATACGATAAGCTTTGTCGAACATAAGTATGAGCTTTACAATTACATTACCTTTGTCAAACATGAGTATTTTGTTGTATCGATATTATCATGACCTACATTTTTACGCATCATATTGCAATCTATACATTTCTGTGGATCAAATCGGAATTCGTTATTAGTATCCCTTAACGATTTTTAGGTGGAAAGGAAAGAAAGATTGATATCGCATATTGCGCTTCGCGTTTCATGTGCACCGGTAATGAATCCGTTTTTTCGCTTTGTTATATTTTTCCCTCGCTTCGTTAGAACCGGGGTGACTCGTTTTCGTTTCGTTGGGTTGAAGTAGGCTTCGCGGTACGCGATGACACATACGTGTGTGTTTACGTGTGTATGCGTGCGTACAAACGTGCTTTAACGTGTAACGCTCGTAAAAGTAATTTACCGCGTCTCTAGAAGACCCTGCACTCGGCCTACATTTTCCGGCACTTTTGATGATGTCGGATAAGTATTCGCGAACGCCTATACGTTTATACTTACGTACATATTTACAACTCTGAATTGTTATGGCCAGGTCAACTCTCGTCGAATCGATCGACGCATCCGACGACAGACTCTAGAACACGCACGAGGTGACATAAATTATTATCAGTTATTCAAATCGATCGAGCCGATAAAAGTACTGTACTTTCGCTATCTTGTTTCTACAACTTACACGTTGCCCACATTCTTATTTTTCACAGTCACATGTGCTTCGAAATCAGTTTGAATTCATTATGCAAGATGTGAAAGTGCATAAGACGATCAATATTAATTTTTGATTCGATAAGGAATATGATGAAAATCGCTCAATGACTGTAGAAAGAGAGATGCACTTTGCTAAGATATATTTTTCAACGAGGACATTTCATTTTTCCACTGGTAGGAGCGGCGCTCTCTTCTGCAAAAACACTTCCATGTAATTTGTCTTATCTCCGAAATGATCGAGAAATCGATTTCAAGAAATGGAATGAAAGAAAGTTTGCTTCCAAGGGAAAACTTGCCTCTTTTCGTGGTAATAGTCGAATGTTTTTACAAAAAGGACACTTTTTTCATCCGAGCTGGTGGCTGCTTAGAAGCCCGATGCGAGAAAAAGAAAATGGGTAACGCTCGAAGGAACATTCTCAAAGAAAAACTCTCATTTTCTGCGAAACGCGAAAGTTTTCCGACAACGATGAAATCGTACGTTGGTTGCCCGCTTCCGTTCGAAAACGTTTTGAAAAGGTAACACAGAAACATACGACAAAGAACCCATTTCCTTTTCGGGCCAGTAGACGGCATTTCTTTCGATACATACATATATAGAACACTTAAAATACAATAAGGTCCGCATTCAAATACTGAAAAATTACGAACCGAATGAATGAACATAGTAATTCGAATTCTAAAGCAATTATCATAGTAAGAAACCTTACACTATCTATTATTTGCGGAAACACTTTCTGTCCTATTAATTCTAATTGTTAACTAAATTTGGAATTCTTACACTCACTTATTTATTTCCACGACTATAAAAGAATCGAAAAGCAAAAACGAAGTATTGCACATAATTATTGTCCTATTTAGCTCGGTTTAAGTTATATAAAATTGATTAAAATTTATTAAAATACAAGACTCTGTAGATCGTAATCAAATTGTATTGTATTATACTTCGGATCGTAATGAATGTGTTGGTAAGCTTAAATATTCGCGTTACCGAGTGACTTTCATAAATAATAAAGCATACAAAGTTATATTGAGGTGGGAATCGGTCTTTTTCGAATCGGTCGCAAGAGATTCCGCGTTTGATTTCATATGACAGGAATTATCTACAGGTAGAAACAGGAATTCATTGCGCGGCGAATCGCGATATGCCGAGACGTATGTTTAATCGCAGTTATCACGGAATTTACGCATGTAGCGCACATTAATTTTACCGAATCGATAATAATAAAAAGAAGGGTTCATATACTTTTGTATTTGTGGACATTGATTAATTTTTAAGATATGTTTAAAATACGAGAACGTGTGAACGCTGCCTTCGTTTATATTTGATCAAAGGTCGTAAAATAAAAAATGCCAAAATTTATTTTTATTCGTTTATCAATGAAAATGAAATCAGACATTTTTCTTACCTCAACATTTATTAGCGCATACATTAAAGTAATGAAATATAATTTTTTTAACATACGAGTATAGATATTCTTAAACTTTCGCTTGGTGCCGTTTTCAAAGATTAGACTTGGAATCACTACCAATCCAGATCTCGTCACGTGAAGGTGACTGTTTACATTCGAGATCCAAGCAGTGGACGATCCCCACTGCTTCCTTCCTATATAAATTACCACTCTATTATACAGGGCGAATATTGGAGAAGATTTTATACGATATAATATATTAGATTAATTTTCAAAAATCCGCTTTATAGTTCAAGTAGATTATACGATATTCTTCCCGCCGGGTGTAGGCAGGGAATCTAGCCTGCATGGCGTTTGGAGTAAGGTACCGCGGTAGCAATAACGAACACAAGCATCCATGCTATAGCAGGATTAATGTTAATGCTTGATGTTCCTCATTAAATTTAATAAATAGGGAGAACTTGCATTTCACTCGGTTTGGAATTGTGTGAATGTTATGACGATTTGGTGAATCAATAGATCTTTATGACTCTCACATTTAAGGTGGCTCCAGCGAGTTTGTCTAAAATTACAGATTGAGGTTAAACTTTAGGAGAATATTATTCAAATCTTTAACTTTCGATAGCCATAAAAAAAACGGAAGGTCACCGCATAAATTGGTGAGAAAAGTACATTACAAAATGTTCATTTTTAACATAGAGTTATATGGGAAATGTAAGATAAATTGCTTGTTCTTAGTAATAAAATTATAGATTTGAGTAAAAAACTACATGCCTATAAAATTTGAGACAAGGATTCTGCTAGTATCAAAATAAATATAGGTAACCACGCATTTTGATGAGTAAATAGCAGTCAAAGTTTGACATGTTACATTTTACCATCTTTGTGCTAGTTCAGGAACGTACAGCAGAGGACGTTTTTCATACGGCGAAAATTAACATACATAATTCTTTTTTACTTTTTATTATTTTTGACATTTTTTTGCGAGTTATGTACATTTGAATCATGTACAACAATATATATTTATGTCGAGAGCATTCAACTAGCAAAAAACTCTAAATCTTAATTGGAACCCCCGCTTGATACGCCACCAAACGCTGGAGCCACCTTAAATCCCTCGTTGAGGCGAATCATGTAATCGCTTAGTGAAAAGACAACCAAGCGGGCATGTAATTTCGCGGTGGAAAAACGCCGCGGACATTTTAATATAATCCACTGTGTTCTGTCTTGCGCTACCTGTGCTTGTTTACTGTAAGTCTCGGCCGTTCACTCCCACCAAACAAGGAGATTGTAGGTCGTCACTGGTCTAATAGATATCTTATAGATGGTTAGGCGAAGTTTGGATTGTAGGATAGAATACATATGGTCTCAGAGACCCCAGGACTTCATTTATTTCGTTAATTCGGTTAACCGATAAAACCAATGTCAATAACAGTCCATTGCGATGCGATGGGATAACAAATTAATCAACAATAATATATATAATCGCTACTTTCGCGTATTGACGATTCGGTAGAACTACCTAATTAGTCAAAAAGCCGCCTCGTCTGAATGAGCTGTTAATAGCTCATTATCTAATTTGTGGTAAACATAAATCTTTATTTTTGTTGGGTGCTGTGGCATTTATGTCATGCATTGTTAAGTAACTCGATATACACATGACAATACGTTATTTAGGACCACATGTTTATTTGTATTGGCCAATCTCTGGTCCTAATTGCTTCATTGTTCTTTGATGAATATAACCCAAACATGATTCTCTTTACCAAGGTGATTAAATCATCCGTTCAAGTGAACAATGACTGTCGAAATGTTTGGCCGATGCTTGTAACATCCGATGGGGACCAACAAATGGTACAGTACATACCTATATCCACCCGAAAGGCTGCAGCGACGCACGGTTTATGTCGCGTATAAATGCGCGTGTATGTGCGATGATTGCGTGTTCACACCGGGGACTTTCATGCACAGCGGAAGTGATTGAGAGGGTCGGTCGTGAAGGTAGGCGTGCAGCTGACATGACGTTTCGCTGAATATCGGGTTTTGCCCACTGAAAAGCGACGCGACGTGCACAGGTGTGTGTACAAACTTTGGTGACAAAAGCGTCCGACAGAGAGACAGATTCTATCTAAAGTCGACGTTTAGTGATGCACTAACTTAGCCTACTTCCGTGCCGAATCTCAGATTTGGACGTTATCAACAGTAGAAAAAAAATTGGATAATCATTTTTAGATTTGGTTTCAACACCGATTTTTTAATACGTTGTCGAGAACGTGATTATAAACGACAGTCTTCTACAAATGCAGGGTACCTGAACTTTTCCCAGTCAAATTTTGTCCATGTATTCTGTGGTCACACGTTTAAATATATACATATAAATTTGATGCACATCCGCGTATGCGTTTACACCCAGTATCGGGCCAAATGTTTATGCGCTGGGGCTGTGATATCACCCGGCGACCGTTGGTTGAGACGAAGGACTGGGATCCGAAGACGAGAGCAGTCTTGTATGTCTGGATCTCGACGAGAGACGAATCGACGAGTCTTAAATTGTACTCTACACTTTATTTTGTTCAATATTAAACTTTCGGTACTATTATTACAATTCTTACCACAATTCTGTGCATGAAAATGTAAAGACTAAACTAAATCTTTAGAATATACAAGATTTTATTCAGTTCGCTTTGATACAAAATACGTTCGCGTTCGATCTGCCCAGCTCTGCAGCGTAACTCCGAATGCCACGGAAAACGCCCTGGTTGTGCTTGGCTCCTTTGTCCATCCACAGACGTAAACAGTCTAGCTCTTATCTCGCGGCCTAAACATCCGCCAGACTTCTGGTTACAGCGGTCCTAACCATTTCGTCATCCGCTACTTACAAAAATTAGAATAAAAATATATATGTAGGAAGAAATTGTATATTTTGTAAGAGCGTGTCCAAGCATGTTTAATCGTCGCATACTGTGAGAGCGTGTTCGAGCACGTTCAACGGAGGGAGTCAGAGTTAAAACAAGAGAACCGAACAGTGTAGACACTGTAGAGTGTAGACTGTAGACTGTAGAGTACTGTAGACTGTAGAATCTCGAATCTCGACTCGAGCTGTGCGCGAATGACGTGAAAAACCAATCTGCTTCAATAGTTACCGAATTAAAGTTATTGCCAATCCCCTACAATTTATAATAATTGTAAATTACATCTCACAAACATATAATATTAAAATCGATTTTGAATACAAAGTTCTAAATGATTACTGAAAATTGATGTACACTGCATTTCATATCTGCAGAATCAATAAAAAATGTGTTCTCGTATACGTCTACGCCCAACGGAATGCGTTATGGCTCTATATACACATCGCTTGCAATACATTGCTACCAGCGTATGCGCAGTCAGATTAGAATGAGTTACGTTTACGTTAAGCTGTAGCATGTATGCAAAATGGGTAAGAAATGATCTCAGTTTGATCATAAAGCTGGGTATTGTAAATTCTCATAAAATATATCGTATCATTAATATTTTATCTCCTTAGATGAAAAGACTTACAAAAAAGTACACTTTCTTCGAAAGAACATAAAATATCACAAAACTGTGCTAAGAAAACGATGTGAACGACCTTCAAGTTTATTTTATTGATAGTCGACATGCACTTACCTCGATGTGTTCAAGAGAAAAACTCATTGTAGCTTCGTACAGCTGGGTAATCAGGTTTCTTCCTTAAAAACGATTCCAATAAAATTGACGGCAACCGCGCGGTTGATAGAACCGTTTGCAGCTGGATCAACCATAAATTTTACACCCTCAAATGCACCCGCGGCGAGACTCTTTTATCGATTCTTCTTTTTTTCCGAATTGATACCCTTCGTTTTACTCCGAGATTCTATCTTTACAGATTTAGTAGTCAGCTTTACAGATATTGTCAGGCATAATAACAATTATCAAAATATATTGCTCAAGTTGAATAATTAATTCTCAGCAGTTAATTTACTTACTTAAGAAGTCACTGATATGACTTACGTTCACAGCGCAACAATACAAANAATTTACTTACTTAAGAAGTCACTGATATGATTTACGTTCACAGCGCAACAATACAGGACACAGGACTAATAAACCAGGCCTCTGTAGCTATTCATCGTCCTCGTTAAGGTTAATTAATAATTCTGCTGGCAGGATCGTAGGTACAAGTTCCCATGCACAAACTTTCGGATCGAAACGCATTAGTATGTGGTTAGGCCTTTGATTCTCATTCTCTCATTGATCATGCTTCCGTTTGGCGTCGACCTTACTTCGCGTACCTTGATACGAAGCGTCGAGGCGGAACTTTGGTCGTCGTGCTTCGCTGCTGCGCGATTTCATACGTCTCTGAAGTGGAAAACTTTGATGAGTTTGAATCTTTAGACTAAGTACGTACTCCGGTGCCAGTCAAATCTGAGAGATATCACTTTCCATAATAGAGGTTGTAGTTAAGGAAACTCTGTAATAGGTGATCAAATATTAATATTGACAATATCTGAACGGGGTAGGCACGGGAAAGTGCGAACGTCAATTTCAAGGTCTGTCCTCAGATAGCTGGTTCTATTAGGGTCATGCCGAAAAATTTCAGGGCAACCAAACATATTTCCCCAACCTGCCAATATTGAAACTTAAGTTTCAAATATATGTATTTATGCTGAAGGCTGTATAAAAGCAGGAGACCTCGGTGAACTCCAATATTTTTTCGAAACTCGCCGGATCGAGGACAACAATTTTGGATCAGTGCCCCTGCTATTTCGTTTCAAATACTGCAACGTTTTGATTAGCAACAAAAATTGTTACACGGTCTGCTACGTTGTTGATTTCACTTACAGGATACAATAGATTGAAACAGTAATATTCTTTCGATGATAATAAAGATGGTAGCGTAATGTCTTATATTAGTGACTTGTTCCGGTTGCAACACTCCACACATATTTTAGACTCATAGATGTTACTTTAAGAAGCAAAACTTCTGTTACGAGGATGAAATCGAAATGGTTTCGTCCATTGCTTTGAAGGGATTTCAGAATCCGGTAATGTCGTTCCGTACTAGTTCGGGTCGTTGGTTCCGCGCGGAAACTTTCTTGTTCCGGGGCTGGTTTCTCTTTCCTTCGGAGCGAAATGTATTTCGTGATTTCGCTGAAGCCAACCAAATCCGTCGAACTTACTGGGATTTATACTTGACGCGGTCGGACGCGTAACCGGCTGCCTCAGCCACGATTAAAACCCGGCGACTGGATTAGAAAAGGTTACCTACGTATTTCAAACTTTCCTGCATGCGCACAGTTTCTAAAAAGCCGTGACCCTTTCCACAAGTAATAGCAGTAGAATTAGCAAATTTTTTACAAGTATTTGATAAAAGAGAAAACGCTGTTACATGACATATGCATTTAATTATAAAACGCTACAATCCTCGCCTCCCTTTCCACTATTTACGANATTAGCAAATTTTTTACAAGTATTTGATAAAAGAGAAAACGCTGTTACATAACATATGCATTTAATTATAAAACGCTACAATCCTCGCCTCCCTTTCCACTATTTACGTCGGGATTCCGACTAATTTGCAACTCATTTGCAGAACGGGCAGCGTAGGTGAATTCAAGATAATGCAAGCTCTGATGCTTCTAATTGCAGCCACCATTTCGAAGTTCGTTAACGGATGCGTTAGCCAAGAAAGAGAGAGATAGAGAAAGTATGGTAGAAAGGCATTTTAAGCTTCCCTGAATTTGCATCGGATTGTAGATGAGGCTGGATGCCGTAATAGTAGACTTACATTTCTCGTCTGTTTGACAGCGTCCTTGGATACGTGTTACGTTTCCATTTCACTGTATACCTCATACCAGAAGTTGGGTATCATTTCCTGCGTTATATTCACATTTAAAAGTTCCTACTAGTTATCCCTAGTAGTTTCTTAAAGTAGTCCAATTCTTTTCGACAGTGATACTTGCATACTTTCAAATATATATCGATATCGGCTCTCTGAAATGTAGGATGCAAAATTACGGTTCAGTGATAATATACTATATCTTTCTTTCGTTAACTTTTCTCAGAGATACTTACGTCAATACATTTTTATTTCAAGGTTTTATAAAGTTATACACACATGTTCGTTACTCTGATTCATCGCAGTTACCTTGAAATCACGTCAGCCATCTCAATCCTGTGCAGTGTCGCAATCAGTTAATCAACTCTTTCGCCCTTGTCTCATGATACGTCGTTTCAACGACAGCGGAATTTAGAGTAAGCTGGGATCGAATCCATATGGGAGGGATATAAGGGAAGAGAGTAGATGCATCTAGTAAGGGTGTAAATTAATTTTACCGTTCCAAATTAAGATCCGACCGGTGCCATTTCCCGTTTTGGTAAAGGAGGCCACAGTAGATTCCATTTCCTGTCCAACGAAACGAAGTGGGAGATCGACCTATTGGTCAGAATCCTTGCCTCTCTGCGCGTGTTCCCAGTTGCCTCTTTAATTAACTCGATTTCGAGGGTGGCACCGTCATGTGAGAATAAATAAAATTGCGGCGACGTCCTGCCTGTTTCCTGGCCTGTCGTGAAAATTCCGGAAGCGTTGGAAAATTGAGTAGTCACAGGAACTATCGATTTATATCTCGAAAGCTTCAAGTTCTAAATTTCTATTAAATTCGTCATTTTCATTTTATTAAGATACTTAGCATAACTATTATTTTAAATATTCTTTCTACGTTTTATAAAATGAAAATACATTAAGCTTGTTGAAACCACTTACCGTACTTATTTACTTTTAAACTTTTACTTACTTACTTTTACTCAATTACTTTTAGTACTTACTATTAAAATTTATTATTCTTCTTTACATTTATTATTATACTATTAATACATAATTTTATTCATGGCCTATGTCCTATGAGGTGTAAATTAATTCGTACAACAATGAATTTCTTTAAAACTTTTAATCACGTTTTGTGACCTCGAAACTGACTCAACGTTTTTTTCATTCGTATCTATCGACACTAAAAATCAGTGTATCCTTTGCTTTGAAAGAAATCCACCAGTGTTCCTTCTTTGGTAGAAACCTGCATCTTTCTAAGCTCGATTCTCTCCGTTATCGCATCGACAGACTGCGGTTCCTTTGGTCCGCTTACAGAAATTTCGAACGGCGGGTATTATTGTTGCGATTGAATCTCTCGAGGCGAACGGAACCGAGGGAGACTCATTCGATCTCTACCCCTGGCAACTCTTGATTAATCGCGGCTCGTCCAATTTAATTTCGCCGTAATACCGCCTGTTGATACAACTCCGCGCGATAGTGTTTTCCTTTTGCTTCCAATGACATCCGACACTGGTCCTAGAAACAAAGGGAAGCGCAGGAAACTCGAGACGAAATGGGAAACGAGAAAGGCCGCATTTAATATCGAACATACTACATATACAGGGTGTCCCAGATCGAAACCGACGTACTTCGCCAACATGCTCGAGGAGTCAGTCCGAGCAAAAAATGTTATACACATCATAGGTCGGATTGTCTTAGTTTTGAGATTATGAAAAGAAAATAATATGAATCACAGATACATAACTTTCGAAGACTCAATAATTTATTCGCAACTATGTTTTACAGTTATTTACAGTACATAAAGTAATTTAAAAATGTTGCTCAAAATGGTCACCGTTTGATTGTATGCACGCACCTAAGCATGCTTCCATGGAATGCATCCGTCCCACTCCTGAAAAGTTTAAAGAATTGCTGTTAATGGCAGAAGCTGCATCTTCGATTTTTGCTATCAATTCGTCACGTGTATTAAGTTTTTTATTTAAATACTCCTTCGACCCGAATAAATGATTATGTCTTCAAAAGTTATGAATCTGATTCGTACTATTTTCCTTTTATAATTTCGAAAATGAAGACGAATCAACCTATGATGTATATCACATTTTTTTGCTCACAATGACCTTCCGAGCATATTGGCGAAGTACGTCGGTTTCGATCTGGGGCACCCTGTATATGAGAACGTGTGCAATTGGATACAGGCTTTACTAAAAAATAAAAATTACAATACGAAAAAACATATGAGTTCTTGTTATATTGTACTCGTATTCCCTGTCCAATTATTGTACGTATAATAATAATTTTGGATAGCTTTTACCCATATTTTATATTTTTAGTTTCATTTCATTTTCGCATTATATATTCACGCATAATTACATCAATTAAAGATGTTTTGCCTATTAATATAATGAACCATTTCGTTCCCTAACAAGGGAACATGATATTAACTCCAAAATAGAGGGAAAACATGAAAATATTCTAAAGGAATAATAACTAACGGAGGCCACATTTAATATCAAATATAGCATAATCAAACGTAGCATAATGCCTGTGCACGGTGGAATAGGCACAGACGTTCAACTGTATGTGTGTGTATGCCTCGGAACTTGACTAATTACATCGCGGAGGTTGATCGACGTACATGTGTAGCGCAATTTCCCCTCGGGGAAGTTGCGGTGGATTTGATTCTCAGTCGAACGAGACGCATTTCGTTCGAGAACCATCCTATACATCTTGCTACACCTTCCCGCATTACCTGTTTTTTTTTCTCTCATTTCCTCTTTGACTTTTCTATTAACTCCTGCTTTTTTCCTTTTCGTTACGCTCTCTCGCAAATCCTTTTCATCTATTTAACCAGCGCTTCCTTATTTTATCCCGTTAACAAGCTTTATTTCTTTGTCCCCATCGAGCCCGCGTTTCCTTTTTACCATTCTAATAGCAGTGTTCGCAATTTCATTTCCCCTTGTTCCTGCATCTTCGCATCTCTGTTCTCAGTTCTTGTCTTAATTTATTTCTATCCGCCAGCCATTGTCAACGTCTTCTCGTTCTTATTTCTTTCTACCTTTCATCGGCTTTAAATAAGTTCAAGCACGTCTTCTTCCCACTGCGAATTAATCTGAGGAACGGAAACGATGTCCGTGAAAATTGCTTTATGCACTCGTGACCTTTCGTTTATGCCACGACGCTTCGTTTTATGAATCATGTATGGTAGAAGTGTCAACTTCGTGTCGTTTCTGAAAGTCATCGGTTGACTCGTTTTAATACCTTCAGAATATTGTTTGCCGAGAACGTAGATTGCCTGACACGCTTACATACTACGCTTCTAACTTATAATGCTAGAGACGCGTCGCTGTTGATCTAACAATGAGAACAATCGATTTAATATATTCACATTTTTGCATAAAACAATTAATTCGTACTTTATAATTGAACTGAAAATTTTTATGCAAAATAAAAGATTTATTGTATCAGTTTAAAAGATGTAGATAAATGCTGTTTTTAATTTTCAATTCTTTCGATGTCAGCGTCGAATGTAATCGGTGTTCATGTACCAATCAATGGATACCATCACCGATTAATAATTTGATAAAAATCTGAATGAAAATTAAAACATTTGCGATGATATTCAATGGAAATATTCATAAAATCCCGTTATCGTAAACTATTTTATTATAAAAATTGCAAAAATGGATGAAAAAAGGCGTATTCGTATTCTCGTTGAACAATAGTTAGTGCACGTCCGTCATGTCGCGATCGTGAACGGTCAGGGGTTTCAAGCTTCACTTTGCATAGAAATTACGCATAGCACACGAGAGGGCAGTAAAATTAAATGAAGGGTAATTTCGATGTTGGAACGTTTTACGTCTCAATTTTGTCTTCGCATCGATCCCTTAGAAAATTACTTTCGAATGGTGTTCTTCAACAAAAATAATCGCCGACCACTCAAAAGGTTTAAAACAATGAATTCTATCCTAAACATCGATTGATAATAATCATTATGTACTGTTTCTTCTTATGCTTCTCCGGAATCTAAAGAAAATATTTAAGGTACTTTGTCGGGACAAATTGCTTCCTCTACTGATCAGAATATCCCAAATTTCGTTATCTACTATGATATATATAGTTTCATTTGAAAGATATGACACTTCAAATCGAATTTCTTTATATTATTTCTTTAAGGGTAAACAGTTATTTTAAGGATGAAGGCCATCTTTAAGAAGTCAGCTACGTGATAACAATGGTGTGTGGGAAGAATAATAAGTATCCTGAATGGTCACCGTGTCATGGATTGTAGAGAACAAAGTTTTAAAGAGCACAACTAGGAAGACTGAGTCCATAAAAAGTTTTCAAACAAGAGTACCAGTGAGAGTTCTCCAGCATAGAAGAATATACATAAACACACGAGAGGAGATAATTTCCTCTAACATAAGATTGTTCGTGACATTTTCAAAAGTGAAGGATATCAGATTCTCATTATTTTTTCTCGCGTAAAATAAATACGCTTGCTGTCACGTCGGATAAAATAATGGGCGAGTTTATACAGATTGAAAGCTGTGACAAATCTCCGGCAACACGTGCGTGTCTCGGACGCTTATCGCGTTAAAAAGTGAAACGTGAAAGTGGCGGATTTCCGTTGCCAAAACGAGAGAACGTCGTGACTGGCCTTCTTCCAGGCCGCTATAAGTGATTATTTAGGGAAACATAGGACAATATTATTCGCTGAGATGGCACATGGCGCTGTCATCTTCACGTATTTTTGCCAGATGCCACCGCGAGACTATCATAACTGGAATTTAGTACATGTGGTGTTATCGATAATGCCATTTCATTGCGATAAACAAAGATTTTCAGTATTCAGTAGAATGAAATTTCATAATAAAATGAAACACTGATTATTCGTTAAATTAATTTTGTATTTTGTTCGAGTAGTTACGCTTTAAATATAATTAAACGCAATAAACACGATTGATTATCGATAACTGAATTGTTGGAAAACAACATGGTTCTTCCGGCAGAACATAAAGCAAATTGTTGGAAGATGATTGGCGTGCTTCATCGAATAATAAATCATCGCGTTCTGTAATTAAGGCTAAAACTGTGGCGCGCAATTTTCTTCCGTGATTGGCGGCTTGCTGTACGCGTCAAAAACAATTAAAGTTTAAAACATTCTCGATAACGAACAACGTAAACCGAATGTCTATGATCGTGGTACGTCGAATCTGAGTGGTTGTTCGTGATTTAAAGACTGTTGTTTTTTCTTATACGAAATAATAGAAAACTATCCTTATGTGCAAAAGACAATTCGTCCATTTGTTTCCGAAACGATAATGAATAAATGAATTCCATTAAAAATGATTATTATCGGTGTACTGTTTTTACTGCATACACGTTTCCGTTAATTTTACACTCGTCATAGAAACAGAGTCTTTATTTCCTTTCGACATTATTTTCATTGAACTGCGTTCTTGTTAAAATATAATAATATTACCAATATTTGGTGTCGACTACCAAATGTTTCCCGACCGTTGAATTACTTCTGATCGCGAAATTACTTCAATACGTAACAAAAAATATTTTGTTTTCGCATAGTCCAAACAAATTGTTTATGATGAATTTCAATTTGGAAATGTGTAAATATTATATTGTTTCCTAAAAAATCTTTCCAACGCTTGAAGAATTGGCTAACAAACTTCGAAATGATAATTCCCCCTCCCGTGACTCCGATCCCGTTAAAAAACATCCTTGAATCTCTTCCCCTAGGGGGGTGACGATCCTCTACTCACTCTTCTCACCCCTAGCAAGTGTCACCCATCGATCCACTGCTCCACCCCATTTGCATCCTTACGACCCTATTATCGAACGATCGCCTTTACCGAAATCCGGAAGCGAGCAGACAAAAAAGCTGCTGGAAGCTCGGGCTTTCCGGTCCTCCAGTGCTTTTTCTCCCTCTCGCTGTTGAAAAGAATAAAATCCCGCGAAACGTTTACCTAGACGTTGTGAAATAGAAAAACAGGCGACGAAAGAGTATTTTCCAGTTACTGCTAATTAACCTCTCTGGATCTATATTTCGTGATGTGTCGTGAAATAATTATGTCCTAGATTAAATGATAAAAAAATGTGCAGAAATCATTTTATGTAAGAATATATAAATAATATATTCTATAGCTAAATATTTCTCGGGAGATATTAATATGAAAAACCGAATGTCAAATAATATAAAAAATTAAAGATTACATGACGCAATACAAATATCAAGGCATTCTATAAGTAATACAATTTTCTTTTGGTTTTCAAAAAAGTAGAATAATATAATTAATTTATAAAAGTTAATCATTCATTCATTTTCCACTGTCTTTCACATGATTTAACATTTGTCGAATAATTTTTTTATTTGTCGCAAATAATTTCCATATTTAATCTCAGCTCATTGTTGGAATTACATATTTATGAGATGACCTGATATCACTTTGCAAATGATTTCGCCAGTGGCGCGAATCGGATTCAATAACAGAGTAAATGTAAGGCGAAAATTGGATACTAGCATTAAGCGGTATCGTTAACCGGTAAACGTAATTACTAGTTGCGGTAGTTCGACGCGAATTAATAAGCGTACAATTAATATTGCGCGTTAAATCGGCTGACCTGTTACCGGCTCAAGCAATTGCTGCGTCACAGTTGAAAATTTCCGTCCACTGTGTTTATCTCATTCTCGAGCGCATGTTATTATTGAAAGTTAGCGGAAAATTGACGTTTCGAAATTTATTTAACAAACAGTGCAGAATTTAGAGAAGACTGACTGAGTGTATTATTTTATTAAATTATTTATTTTATTTATTTAAATTTGGAGTAAATGATGCACAATAGAAATTCTTTTGAGAAATAGGTATTTAAATGCGTCATTTATTATTCGCACCGTGCATCATGTAATGATTCTGAAATATTGATAACCCATCTACCGTGATAAATCAAGACGTGCTCCACATACCAAGCGAAAAAGTGACTAAAAGCCCTCAATAAATCAATCTCCATCCTGATTGATTTTAAAATATCATGCGAAACAAGGAAGTCAATGTCCCTTTATAGGCTCCCATAATGACATTCACTTCCGGAGAATATACAGAAAATTGAAGAAGAAAATCTTTGAAATAAATGGAATATAAAAGTTTAGCCTAATAAAAACTCGTGAAAATTTAAAAATCCACATTCGCCAGGAGATATGAATAAGAAATTTTTTAAATTCATAAGTATAAGCAACAGGTATACACTTCCATTTACAAAAATCGTATAAAATAAAATACATGAAACTCATGTTAATAAAATTATGTAATTCTTTTTGGTATAACTGGGACTCATGTATTATAACCAAAGTGAATTATGATACTGACATCGTCAGTAATAAAGATTCTTTCAGGGGATAAACGAGGCACATAAATCAGCTGGAAGAAAAAATTGTTCAAAGGTCAGTTCGAGCATGATTGATAAATCGAGTCGTATCGAGGGAAACGAATCGTCGCGTCATCCAGGAAAACAAAGAGAAGATCGACGGATGGTGGTTCCGCGTAAAGCCTCGCCCCAGGAACAAAGAGATCTAGCAAAGGCGTCGTCCGTGGAGGTTAAGTCGACATGACCAAGGGGATGAATGAAAATTTGCGGCTTGGATTCATTGAATGTTCCTCGGTTTTCACTATCGTTTCACTACGTTTCCTCGCATTTCGAGAACACCACGGAATATTGAATAAAGATAGCAGAGGAAACGTGTCCTGGCGCACATGATCCACAAATAAACCATTGGAGTTTATTTTATAAAAACTGGCCAGGATCTATATATTTACCATAGTTTCAATTTACTATTTTTTGTCAACTGCGTTCCTAGTTGAAAAATATTCATTCTTCATCGCAGAAAATTGCGAATGTACATAAGTTTACGACTTATTCGCTTTATGAAAAAAACGTATGTACGGTAGAAAGGAAAGAGAATAACGACATAGAAAGTCAGCAGGAATAAAAAAAGAACACACCAGAAGAAACAAAGAGAATGAACGAACGAGAATTGTAATATCATAAAACAAAAGATTGATTGTAGTGGTATTCCATCGGATCCGTTCAAATCTAATAACGTCCATGTACCGATGACACTTGAGTAAATGCAAAATTAAGCCGTAACCATCTTCGAATTTCAAAATAAGAGAAAATAAAAGTAAGAGAAGCAGGAAGTACGAGGAGGAAGATCATTCTCTTTCGACATGCGCATAAAAAGTGTAGATAAGGCAGCAAAAAGGGAAAGAAATTCCTGAAAAAGGGGAATTAGGAAAGTGATAAAGGGCTCGTGAAGAAGGCGGACAGGGAAATACTGTGCATTAGAAACCGCTGAAGGCGAACAAGAAAATACCGTACAGGGGGAGAAGCAGAAATATTTACGCGGCGGGGATTGTACGAGAGGAAGAGAATGGCGGGGGCAGAGAGAAACTCGCACACAGTTTTGGAGGGTTCCCGGATATTGATCCCCGGCCGGGAAGTTAAAGCCGGACTTCAAATTCTGCAAAAGGACCACGTTTGATGTTCTTTATTGCCGCTTT
The DNA here is from genome assembly GCA_019453355.1 of Ceratina japonica. Taxonomy (NCBI): domain Eukaryota; kingdom Metazoa; phylum Arthropoda; class Insecta; order Hymenoptera; family Apidae; genus Ceratina; species Ceratina japonica. The sequence goes on along the minus strand of SMSR01011447.1, from coordinate 5,712 downwards.
TCTGTTTCATTTCTTATTAACTCACAGCGCGGCGCAACATTGTTGTTTATAGATTGTGTTAATGAATTTCAGCCTTTTTCACAAATTTTTCTGTCTAATCCTAATCACATAACATTTTCTGGAATATTTACAATATTTCAAATTAAAAGATGTACAATATTGAACATTTTATAGAAGAGTGAAAAATGCGAATTGATGGAAGAAACGATTCGCACTCAAAGTTGTAAATATTTAATGTCATGTAGAACAAGCTTTAATAATAAATATTAAATACGATTATGATTTTATTTTTCGATTAGAAATACTTTGGAACAAAATCTTTGCCTACATCTATATCAAATGTTGAGTATTGAGGGGTCAACCTGTATTATATTCACTTTCATTGAAAGCCAGATTAAATTTGTTTAACCAGCATCTAGCCAAGCAATTTAATTATTTGAGTATTGTTGAAATTGATTCTGCTGTAGAAAACTCCGCGAGAGAACGTTATACATATGTTATAAAGAGAATTTAAAACCTGTGAATAAATCAAATAACTAAAACCAGAATTTACGCTTCGTAAAACGACATGAATAATTGAAATGTCCTGACCAAGGAACATTGAAATTTAAACTGTTAATTATACTGACACATATTCGCGAAAACTCCTACCGTGATGAGCAGTATAATCTTAGTTTGCCAACGCATGCCATTAGTGGAAGATAACATTTGATTATTGAATCCTATCCTAAGACGTGAAACGATCAAGAATCAAATATGTATATTTTACACAATACGAGTCGCATAATATTTTTAAATTATTATTAACTACAGACAAAATGTAAGTAGAAGCTAACATGTGAATGGAATTAAGTATGGAAATACTTTAAAGAATGAAGATTATACCTTTCTGGATCACTGAAACCTTTTTTTACCGTCGCATCGCGTCGCGTCATTCTGTGGCGACTAAATAGCGAAAGTAGGCCTTTAAATTCAGGGGTTGCGTTTCCTGAAACCTGAGAATCGTCTGTCATAATTACCGTTCTTGTCGGAACACGCACAAGCGCTATACCTTGTTATAATTAACCTAATTACGCTCCGTGGTACATTCACATTGTCTCGCGACACCTTTCGAAGATCCCTTTCATTCCATTTTCCACTGTAGCCTTTCTCTTCGGTTCGTTAATCTTTTGATTACAAAAGAAGATTTCACTCGTTTTACAAAATTTTACCACGTCATTATCACATTAATTTTCTCTAATCCTTTTTAAACTCTGTTAGCTTCTTTGTGCACATAAAGTTCAAACGTTTGTCCATTCTCAAAGTTTTCCNCGTTAATCTTTTGATTACAAAAGAAGATTTCACTCGTTTTACAAAATTTTACCACGTCATTATCACATTAATTTTCTCTAATCCTTTTTAAACTCTGTTAGCTTCTTTGTGCACATAAAGTACAAACGTTTGTCCATTCTCAAAGTTTTCCATGCTTTGTTTGTTAAAAGACGATAGAAGAAAAGAAAGAAAATATTTCTATATCTTAAACACTAGACTGCCGGATGTTAGGTATATGCCTATTTTGCCTGAAATGAGTCAATTTGACTCAAACATTCCAAACTGAAGCTTGTTAAAAAACTAAAATTTCATTTAAAAAAAACTTTATTCAAAACAATTTTTACATATGTATATACTCTGTTTTTAAAATACATCTTCCACAGATTTTTTATTACATCTAGCACAGACGCTCTTACTTCTCTTTCCTTTGCACGATATTTGATCTTCGAATCTTAAACTACGAGTCAAATTGACTTGTTCCGGCAATCGAATATTGAACAAATTTACGATATGGATTACAGTTATACGCACAATTGGCAATTATTAAATATTGAATTAATCGTGAATTCTTTATGAATGGTTTCGAACTTACATTAGTAAAATTTTATGGGGATTCAGTTAAATTTGCCACATTAATGGAGAAATCATGACCAACCTGCTATCACCGGTTAATTCACTGAATCTCAGCGGAATCCTCTTAATTCGCTAAATTATCCTAGGGTCTTCCGAAGGGTTAAACCGGGAAGTTTCAACTTCAACGTTCGTTCGTTTCGGTTTGAAAATTGAATTCGTTGCTCGGATATTCCAGCTTAATGGCTGACCACACGGGGTTTCGTTCTACTTGTCTCATCACGCGTCGATCCATTCTAGCTGTTTGCACGGGGATCTTTTCTCAAAGTGCGCTCGCTGCGCTGGTGGCCTCGTTTTATTCTATATTCATCGTAGAGAAATCCTCTTTCCTTCGGTTGATAAAGATTGCCATCGTCCGAGTTGTATAAATGAGACCACGTAAGTTTGTTATAGTTAAGAATATTTGATTCAATAATTTTCAAATTAATTTAAAAGCACAGATAATAAGAATATGGAATTGATATACGTAATCATCACACTTATCGATCCATTAAATGTCGGTTTATTTCCATCGAATGTACATATTGATTTAATATTTTTCTTTTGATTATTATTTATCGTTACGTACACGGAGCTCAGTTTTCAGAACTCGTCGTTATCGAATTATCGGATTGCCTCAACTTGATATCCCTTATTTGTCTCTCGCGACGGATGCCCAATAATGAGAGGATGTCTCGATGTCTGGATAAACCGTAGACGAAAAGAGAAAATGGCAAACGTGTTGAATGCTTAAGAAGAATGAAGGATGTTGCAAAGGGGTTTCTTTCAAAGAATAAAGATTCTCGGCTTCTTCCATGTCGGAGATTCGTATCTTCGTAAACGACAAAATTATTTTGCGTAGACGAACGTTGCTTCTTGTACTATTAAAGCCTAACTGTCATTTTGATCATTTGAGTTAAATAATGCCTAAATAAAAGTTAAGACGAAATGAGATTGTACAGTCCATATTATAAGATTACTAAATTATGAAATTTTGCGAACGCAATAACTTTAATTAACTAATGAATCTCGTTATCATAAAAGCACATCGACCTAGAAAATTAAAGTTCAGTTCTGTAAATTAAATTCCACAGAGAATATAATACGAAAAATTATTGGAGGATTTCATTCTTGCAATGACTAGGCTTGCTTGGAATCTTAATTGGACTTCGCTTTAAGCAATTTCGTGGAAGTATTCGAGACTCGTTAATATGTTTACCTAACTTACGAAAACACAAACGCAATGCTTTAGGCTTATTTTAATTAAATGCGGTATAGTGGCATAATGCGACAACTGTTGGTTTGTCAGTTTCGCCGGTATTAAAAGTGATCACATGTATAAAAGCATCTTAGCACTCTCATTTTAAAGCTCTAAATCCATTAATCGGATTTTTCGTTATACCAATTAGGATGCAACTTACGATTAACTTAAATACTAGAGTGAGGATTATTTATATTATACGCATATACGTGGTATTTATACAAACTCATTTAACAATTAAATTTATACCTAATAGAATAAGAAAATGTTTACAAGAATACGTTATTTTTTAACATCGTCACTATCTTTATAAAAAAATTAAGTGTGCGTATAGGAAGTTCATTTAACGTGGAAAAATGTACAGAATATGATAATTATTACTTTCTGAAGATAGAGGAAATCTCAAATTCGATTTGATTTTTTAAATTGATATCACAAAAATTTTATTTTACAACAAAACCATCAGTATATTTATTAAAAATAATTTATGAACTCTGTTCATTCTACTTATTTCGCCTTATGCATTTTTCATTCAATGTCATTACTATTGCCAAGATTGGCTTGACGAAGTCACCGAAAAGTTCTGGTAAACACGGAGGAAAATGCATGGAATTGTTTCGCTGACTACTCAGCGAAACTTCCTTCAAACTTGAGGCGAATCTTGATAAATATATATATGAGAGTTAGGAAAGAAATACTGCAAACCAGTTGACCTAGGAGCGAACTTCCGCTGGTATGCCAACTGCCTTGTCATGAACTAGATTCATCGGGCTTACTCATCTTTAATTCCGACGAACTAGCGTTCCGTCTAACAAAACATCTAAAGACTCCAAAGCATACGTTCGTAAAAAATAAAACAAGACGTATAGATACTTTGTTACACGGATGTGTTGAGTTCGTTAGAGCGAGAATTCGTCCGAACACGCATCCAGTGTAACCGTAAACTAAGAAGAAAAGCACATGAAATATTAAGGTAACAGACTGTTCCCACTCGACAAGGAAGTATTTCGAAACATCTCGACACTTTCGGTCAGCAGGTAATAACTCGTCGACTGTACAGCGTGGAAGTTTCCCAAATTAAATTCCTGACTACTTCACCACGTCTCGCGTTATTTACCGCAGGATTTTCCTCTCGTTTTTCCCGGACGCTGTCGTCTTAAAGCAAGATCCACGAACGAAATTACACACGGTCGCCGCAAAACGTTGTCGACGTTCGTCAACGGAATCAAAAGTTATCGCCTGATCGGCGAGATCGTCCGCAGCGTGAGGGAAAACATGATTCCGTGATGGCGCGCTCGTGTGCTTCCGGGATTACGTCGAGGCCGTACCTACGTGGAGCTTACAACCGGAATCCAATTTCATCTACGTTGCTACGCTTCTTGAACAATAAACGTGCACGACGTCGGTCAAATTAATAACTTCGCTAATGAATTAAAGTGTACAGAATATCTGTTTCACTATTTATAGACGTCATCAATGGTACAAAATATAATTGAGTTCATACATACGTAGATTAATTAAACTAATTTTTTTCGAGTTTTCTGTTTATGTACTGCTTTCATAAAATGTACAGTTAATATTTTTTATTATACTTTATATTCTTTACATACATATACATTATATAGATTATGTAAAGATACAATTAACTGGCATATTTGATAAACTTGATAATAAACAAATATACATGAATATTAATATATCCACTATATTTTATGAAAATACATATAAATAAAAAATTCAAATATTGGAATCAAAAAATGTATTCAAACACTGACAAGATTATTTAAAAGCAGATAGATAAATTATACAATTTAATTATATTTCATTTCGGGAAATCAATTACACAAATCTTATTGGATATTCAAGACTTCATTTTTTAACGCTTTCAGTATTTTACAAATTACACAATTTATTTTATTTAATGGAAGGATTTAGTAGATGTTAATGAACGGCGACATTTTAAGAAATTTCATTTGTATATCGAAGCCGTACCGCGAGATCGTAACGAAGATCCAATATCACTTGCTCGCGATGCTTCTTAGCTTACGCTAAACACAGTTAGACGGAAGAAGCCAGCTTGAATCACCTATTAGAGTCACGAGTGTCAACGCGGGGTGAGTAACGGGAAAACCGATTACTATAATCCGTGCCTATCGTCACATATTTCGATTAGATGCCAATAGGAGATACATAAACGTCCAACAGATTGAACGCCATCGTCCAAACATTAAATATAATTTTATTTTACGATATTTCCATTATATTTGTCGTTATTGTCCGTGAAATATTTTCATCCTTTTTATTGAAGACTGATAGTTCAAATAATACAATATTGGCTCTATTTCGGAGTTATACCATTGTACAACAAGAGTAAAACTTTGGTAAACATTTTTCCACTGTTCGATCTGGCAATTCAATACATGCCTTTTATTGCAAAGCGAGGATAAGAGACATGCTGATTCAATTTTGCAGTTTCTTTAATAGGTTCTGCATAGTCCAGGAGAACCGAATACATATTACTTATTTTCATG